>CAJHUC010001617.1:0-55240 GCA_905146915.1 Ostreobium quekettii
TGCAGAACAAAGGCAATGAGGTAGACGTCAGCTTGCTATTTTGCCCCAGCAAAGCGGTGTCTATGATCAGTTCATTGAAATCTATTGTTTGACACAAACAAAGTTTAAGAATCTATGATTAAATCCCAATGCCAAGAAGCGATTGTTGATGATAATACATCAAAAGCCAGCCGTGTCGAAGACAGCAATTCTGCTTCCGATACGGCTACGATACGGTTGCCACGGCGTCACTAACCAAATTGTCAACTGACCCACAAACTACCCCAGGCCCCCCCCTCCCCACCACCAACCCCGCGACCCAGAGCGGTCGGCTGCACGATGCTCGGCGCGGCGGGAAGCCCTGCGGCGCCCATCAGCCGCTGCAGGTGTGGCGAGACGCCCACGGGCGAGCGTGCCCAAATGGCGCCATCGGCATCGTTCACTCGAATCGCGCGTGACAATGCCAACTCTGTGGATTTAATGAACCGCAGGGCTGGCGGTGACGGCCAGCGCGGTGGGGCCGGCGACGTGCGAGCGGCGGGATTCATGGCCCCCGGCGCGCCGCTGCTAAAGACGCGGCCCGGCGGGCGGCGCGAGCCTCCGGCGGTGGCGGGGGTCGAGGCCATGGCGAGGCCGCTGCCGCGGAGGGCGGGCAGGCGGCAGCAGCAGCGGCGCCCGCGAAAGCCCGTCCCTCCCGCCCAGAGTGAGAACTTGGGGGATGGGGGGCTTGGGAAAGGTGTGTTGGTGGTGGATGGGAGACGTCGCAAAGCTGGCGCCAGGCTCCCGTTGTCGCGAGACGAAAATGGGCATTTGTGAATGATTGAGGCCCGCCGAGCAGCGCGGCGAAAGACGGCGGTCTTCTCGCGCGCCTCGGGGGTAATGGCATGAGCCACGAGCTGTGTGGTGCTTGGCTGATGTTCACCCGGGCCAGCCGATCGCAGAAAGGCAGGTGGGCCTCCGGCCCTGCGAGGAGGTTGCCGGCACATCCAAGCGGTTGCGAGCCGTTTTCTCAGAAGACAACCCCATCCTGTCAACCAGTTGAAAGCTGTCGCCCTGGGGTTTCAAGGGACACCTTGCTGCGATGCTGCTGGCAAGCTGGATAAAGGAGGGAGTTTCTTCGCATAGTGTTGATGACAACTCTGCTCCCTCAGATTAATGCTTTTCTGCCAATGCAATCACTCAGCTTGGAGAGTGTGTGTGACTCCCGAACTGTGCCAGAGGTGGTTACTGCATTCGTGAAGTATCTGACAAGGGGGAACAGCATATGGGCTGCACAAGCTCCCATTTTTGACATTGCATGCAATCGCATTGATGATAGTGCATTTGTAATCGCAAGGAAATGAAAGAAACCAAGCAGCTGTTAGTCAATCATGAGATTATCTCGTGCATCTGTGCAGGTTCTGTTGCCATGAACTCATGATGAGTGTGCCAGTCCAAAGCGTTGCTAATGTGCTTGTAATACCCAAAATCCCGACCCCAACTTGGCACCTGCTCCTGGTCCAAAGGAGGACGAGAATTCTCACCAGATTCTTTCCAATAAAGGCGCCATGGGCGTTTCACCTGTTTTCCTGCCAAGGTGATGCAGAGCTTTTTCAACAACGGAAGGAGTGCCCTTGCTTCATTCTTGTGTGGTGTCATGTAACAGCTTGCTCAATAATCATGTCACCATTCTGCTGTTCAACCATGTACTAATTTCACTCTTGTGTGGCCGAAGGAAAGGGAAACAAAGAGGAGCTATCACCAAAAATCACAGGATTGCCAACCGGGTTGAGTGTCACGTGGCTGGGAACCTCGTCTGGCGCCCCCACCACGACCAGGAATGTATCCAGCATCGCATGCCGCTTCCACCATGCAACATACCTGGTAGATTGTGGAGAGGGCACACAGACACAGCTCATCAAATCGGACATCTATCCTGGGCATATCAAGCGGTGAGGTTGTCAGGGCCAGGTTCTCAAACAGGTTGGCAAGCCACTGCCTGACATCGCTCGATCGGTGCAAAATCTGATATTTGCCTGTCACTCAACGTTATATGTAGTATATCTGAAGCTCTGCAGAATTCCCAGTTTATCTTTTGTTGCTCAATCCAAATTGTTGTTGAAGGGGGCTGGGGGTCACAATTGTTGTCTTTTGCCATATTGGGTTGTGCTCCTCAGCAGTGAATGAAGTGGCGCTTGGTAGCACATGGCTCAGTTTACAATCTGAATGAGTAGAACAGGTGCCAAGCTCCTAATCACCCATCGTTCCGATCAACAAGGCGAACATTGCGGGTCTTTGTGAGTTTTTGGGAAGCTGGGGAGGTGCAGCAAAGTTGTAATATGTCATGCTTGATGGCTGGTTGCCAGGTATAGCTTGCTTGTGATTGGCTTTTGACATTGGGCATGTTTTCAGGAAATCGGATTAAGTTTCAGGTTGTTTCAATATGTTAAATACAAGATTTTGCAGGAAGAACCTGGAGTACACTGAAGGTTACCTTAGAACACCTTTAAGGGATATGCTGCGTGCTCCATGGTGCCACCATCTTCCACTCCAGCACATGTTATATTGGCACAGGGTAGATTTTGTATGTTTGCGTTCATGTTTACATGGCCAATGCGATTTCTGACAGGCTTCTGCTGTTGCATTGCCTTCAGGATATTCATCACACATCTGCATGGTGACCACTGCTTTGGTTTGCCAGGCCTCCTCAACATGATCAGCACTGTCCGACAGTACTCCTGGACAGGGGAACCCGTGCATGTGTATGGGCCTCCTGGCCTTGAGGTGGGTGTCCAGTTGGTTTATCAAAAAGGATACATTGGGCATGAGGGCTGCAAGCCGGCATTTCTTTTTGTTTACCCCAGAAAACACGATTGCAGGTCTGTTTAGCAAAGATCCATGGGAAAATTCTGACTGAACAACATCATATCCTTCAAAAAGATACTTCTTGCAGGAACTGCTGTTTCTAAAGATATTCTTTGGCAACCATTGTTTTGATGTGTAGTGGCTGTTACACTTGGGTGGCACTGGATCCAATTTTTATGAGTTGCTTTTTTGATGGGCACAGATGGCTCTGCACTCGCAAGTTTGAGTGGCCAGAATATCATAGGTTATCTTGGTTTTGTGATTTCCTTTATTTTTCAAGCAACTGCATTCATCCAAGACTACTTGCAAGTGCAGAAGTCAAACAGAAAAGTATGGCAGGAAGGGCCTTTGAAAATGGCAACATGGTGTGCTATTGTTTCCAAACTCTCTAAGAGCAATGTGCCTCATTTTTCCAAGCACCTGTCTTCATCCAAGACTATTTGCAAGTGCAGAAGTCAAACAGAAAAGTATGGCAGGAAGGGCCTTTGAAAATGGCAACATGGTGTGCTTTTGTTTCCAAACCCCTAAGAACATTCCTGACTAAGCACAAGGCTGTTGAGTTTCCACATGGTGGTGAGCTCTGTGGCAGCTAAACCTGCCACCACATTATAAAGCTCTAGCTGAAGTGCGGCTACACCTTTCATTGCTTGTAAGTTGCAGGTTTTTGTTTGTTCTGTCTGATCAATGTATGCCATGGAAATCTGCAATGACTCTCTGCCTCCACACTGTGTGCGATGATGAGGACTTTTGCATCTGCTTAGTGTCAGCAAAGACTGTGATGGCGCATCAACAGAAAGAATCATCCACCCAAGCTGCTCCCAGCAAAGCTTTCGGCAGCCTGAAGTTGCTTCTGTTGTCTTGATTGCTGTGTTATTGTCTTCTTTCCCCTGGCAGGAGCTGCTGAAGATGTCGTTGCCCCATTGGTACGGTCGACTCTACATGCCAGTGCATGTGACAGAATTTACAATGGATGCAAGCTTGGCACATGAGCCACGACCTGTGGTCAAGGGTAAAAAGGGGGAGGTCACTGTCGCACGAATGGCACCCACCACTTCGCTGGTATGGTAACTTGCTCTAACAAATTGAAAACTGTGAAACAGACGATCAGGCTGTGTCGTTGTGGCATTGGAACTGAAACTACTTCAAATCAGCTCCCATCCTGCAAGTCAAGAAACTGCAGTGCTCGTACCAGTTTCAGTACAATGTTGCTAGTTTCAGGTTGATTTGGCAATGTCGTTGTAGTATGTTTCCTCATTGTGCGATCACTTGGATGCAAGCAAGTAAAGGGGCTGAAGGTACCATCATATGTCTCAGCTGTGCGAGTTTGCTGTTGAAGATGCCAAATGTATTACTGCACTCTTTTGTTGGATTGACAGAGGAGTGTGCCAAGCAGAAGATGATAGTGCACAAGAGTAGGCGGCAGTGAGCACTAGACGAATCTGCTTGCGTGATTCAGCGCTTGGACAGCATTCTCACTTTTGTAGCTGCATTGGAGAGTGGAGTAAACTGTTTGGTGCAGACATTCATGAGGTTGTTTGACAAAGGGAAAAGAACACAACGGGTTTCCCTGAGTAAGCAAGAATGTTCGCACAACATTTCCATGCAGTTGTGATGTTGTAGGGGTGTTGCAATTGTGACAGGAAAATAAAGCAGCAATGGTTGCTGCGAATACCAGGTGGTGAGCACCATGGCCACCACTGGCGATGGCAGTCGTTGCTCTGCCATTGCAGGGGGTGGACACTTGTCTTGTGCCTGGCAAGAAAAGTGTGTGACCTTTCTGTAAAAGGGTTCTGAACTGGCACTGCTTGTTGCAAACTTATGTTATTGGTGGGCTGTGACCTGTTGAATAGTGGGAATCGAATTGGCTGCATCCTGGTAAAGGCACCCTGCCTTGCCTTCCTGTTTGAATAGATGCATGCTAAACTGTTGTCACAGCCAATGGTGCACGTTTTAGGCGAAAATGCTGGGTGATGCGAAATTGTTTTCCCCACGATGTGCAGGGCCGCTTGGTCCACAGACATTTGCCGCCCTTTCAAGTGGGGAACCGGGGTCTTGGGGTGAAGCTTCGAGAGGGGGTGCTGGAGGGTCACCAGTGGGTGATACCCTGTGAGGAGGGGATAACAGTCACTGCAGCACAGGTGAGCTGCTATGTTAACATTTGCTGCTTGCAACGAGCCATGCCCAGCAACCTTGATGGTGCAGATGGGCTGTTGCTCTGCCATGCGGATGTCCCAAAACTATTGCTTGCTTTGGACCATGCCTGCCTCGATAATTTACTGGCAAGGCTGGTGAGATCCCAAACAGCAAAGTTCAAAGAATCGTATTTCAGTTGAGTCGATGCGCTTGTTTGCATATATGAGCAAGGTGGATCTCACTGTTCAACTATGCTCTGCTATCAATTCATTGGAGCAGATGGGCTGTTGCTCTGCTGCCACGGATGTCCCAGAAAGCATTGCCTTTGGATGTGCGCAACACCCATGTACCTAAATGAACTATGACAGGCTGGTGAGATCCCAAACAGCAAAGTTCAAAGAATCGTATTTCAGTTGAGTCGATGCGCTTGTTTGCATATATGAGCAAGGTGGATCTCATTGTTCAACTATGCTCTGCTATCAATTCATTGGAAAGGCGCTGATTGGAAAATCGTGGCACATATGGCTGCTAACAAGAAGGAACGTCTTGCAGGCCAACTCCAGCACTTGGAGAACATTTCAAAGTGCAAATCTGATCTGAACATGTTTGCTGGTAGTGTACTTTCGCGCACACAGCAGAAATTGCAGGTCTCCCCGAAATTGAATGCCCATCATTTCACTGCAATAAAGACTGCCTTTAACCCTTCCCAGTTGGGACAGGACAGACTTGACCTGGCAATTGACGTTTGTACACATGCTATTTGGGTGTAAGTTGACGTTGTACATTGATGTTTTGGCAAAATATGTGTCGCACAGAGGTTCCGCACATTTGAATTACCATATGTCAGCAGTGCAAATTGTTTGTGCCATGTTTCGTTTGCATTGTTTTCATGTGGTGTATGTGCTTGACAGCTGCAGCACAGGGTCCCCTGCTGGGGCTACATCATGTCAGAAGAAGAGTACATCCCTTCTGACTGGGAAGTTCAGCTGGAGAAGAAGCGACGTGAGAAGCAGCGAGCAGAGTTGCCAGACCCACCACCCGGAGTGCTCTGGGTTGATCCCGACCCAGGAACTGCGCTCCGTGTGCCGGGGAGGAAGGTAGGATGAAACCTTGTGTAAAACATTCCAATCCTGGCTGGCAAGCGAGCTCCAGAAAATGTGCCAAATTGATTCTTTTTACCCTTTTCCTAGTTCTCTGTCTTCTTGCCAGCCTGCAGCTGAGGCCATGGTGCCTGGTTGTCGAATTCCAGCTAATATGTGTGGAAGACGCCTTGTGTATTCATGTACAGGAGGCAGTGATATGCGATGCAAGCCCATCTCGTTTGTTCAACAATTGAGAGAATGTTCGTTTCAAATTGAGGGCTTTCTTATGTCAATGAGCACTGTGTCGGAGTGCCAACCACTCCCATGGAATACATGCAGGCCAGCTGCTCCTGAGTATTTTTGCTGCTTAGTGTGCAGATAACCGCCAGTGCCAGCACCAAAATGAGGGTGTTGGCGCTGTGCCCTGGGGTCTGGTAGTGAGATCTGGAGTGAATCTGCTGGCAGGTGGTTCTCCTTGGGGACACATGCAACTCTGACGCCCTTGCCCAGGCTGCATACGGTGCCGACCTCGTGTCACACGAGGCGACGTTCGCAAAGGGCATGGAGGAGAAGGCCGAGGTGGCACAGCACTCCACGGCTGTTATGGCTGGCGAGTTTGCCAGGAAGATCGGAGCCAAGCAGCTTGTCCTCACTCATTTTAGCCCCAGATATCAACAAGTAGGTGGTGGATAATGTTACCTGTAAACTGAAATGCCTTTGCCAGCTTGCCGATGGAATGAGAGGATGAAGGGAAACATGAAAGGGCCACAGATAGGAAGGAAACAGCGCTTTTGATCAGTTGTATCTCAGAAGTATGGGCATATATATGACCCTTCTTGTTGTATCTGCCAAAAGAATGCAGACAAAGGTCGCCTGTTCAGGCTCTCAGGACACATTAGGGGTGACAGTAGCCAATTGGCCAGGCCACTTGAGTTGCATTGCTAGTAGTTATTCGCCCACCCACCCACTCCATCGCCTAAACACAGGCATAACATACGCGCAATAACATACAGGCTATTGTGGTCATGTGTACCGGCACCTGGCATTCTGTGGGCCAGCAGCCCATGTATGGCTCGCCTGTGCAGCACGACGTTAAAAACCAGCAACACCAGAGTACAATTCAGATATGAGCTCACAAGTTTGCCAGTGCACTAAGTGTACAATGCTATCAGAAGGAGGGGAGGGGGCAGCCTCAACAATAACTTTAATCATTGCTGGATCTACTCCTGGTCTGCTGGGCGCTGTAATTGAGCGAATCGGGGTTTGTCGGTACTTTACAGAGCAGTGTATCTCTTGTAGCCCGTCAAGTCGTTGGCAAGACTCTTTCATTGCACCCGTTCCGCAAACGGCCGATCCGTTGTTGTGCACGTTCTTGGGGTCCTTTTGTTGGGTTGGGACTGCCGGTGGCCAAGCAAGGGCAGTCCCTGGCAATCTGTGATGCCACATTCCTGCACCAGAATGCCAGTTGTTGCAATCTCCACTTTGCTGCGCTGTTATCACCGTGGTAGATGTGTAGCCATGGCCACAGCCATTGTCCAGACAACTTGCTGCCAGCCCATCTGCACTTCTACTGGCAATGCACTTGCTACACGGTGTCCCCATCGTCGCTGGACTTTTAGCCGACAGGTGTTGCAACACATCTTCTGGTTTGATACTTTCTCGCCCTTGTGCTGCGCTGTGAGCTTCTCACAGCCCACTCTGTGTGTCTCCGTCACAGAACAGCAGCTCAGACAGCTCTACCATCAGTCGCCTTGTGGAAGAGGTGTGCACTGCCCCCGCTGCCTTGACTTGTTGCTGACGCCTTGTAACATTTGCCAGTTATGCACAGTTACTGTCCTTGTTCAAACCATCTCACAGTGGCACCCTATCCCATCAAGTTTTGCTTGTCCACATGCACATAATTTGAAGCTGTATTTATGTATATCCCACGCCATGGTGCCAGTTTGAAGCACCAGTGCACTAGAAGGAACACGGACTGGAAAGGGATGTGAGGCCCATCAGATGGCGTCAGCCTTAAAGGACCCCTTTCAGTGATAGATGATGTAGGCTATTGCAAACGAGCACCGCGGTGCAGCTCATGTTATAACGCACATGCCACAAAAGGGCACAGCGCCTCGGATGACAATGCTCGCCCCTGAGCCGACTTTGCCCCTGTTGTGGTTTGATGCGGGCAGGCGGTGCCCAACTCAATAAACTGATGGATGCACCAACGGAAAAAACAATGCTGGGATGGAATCCATCATCTTTCAGGGATACTATCTATACGGGCTGGGGGATGCTTCCACCCCACCCCACCCCCACCCCCAAAACCCTCGTCATGTTGCAGCGCGTTGTGACGTCTGTGCTTGCCCGCAGGCAAAGCAGGGCTTCAGGAGCGACAATGTGGTCGCCGCCCAGGATTTTTTCACTTTCGACGTGCCCAAACGGAGACCGAACAGAGTGTCAAGCGCCGACGAGGCAATGATATGAGAGGCGCCAGATGCGTGGCAATCAGCCCTTTGATTGCTGGCCAAGGTCGCCCAGTGGATATTGGTTGATGCATTGGTAACCTAGAGAGTGTTCAATTTTTAAGTGACGAAACGGAAGGGGCTGTGTGCATGGACTTGTGATCGATGTTCGTCAAGGGCGCTTGGGTGCTTTTGCGGCTTTCCAGCCTCGGTGCTGCTTTTTTTTGGGGTCGTCTGTTGCTCTATTTAGTGGGTGTCCACGAGGCATGAAGTGAAGGCAAACGGTGCCCTGCAAGTGGTTGAAAAGCTTGGAAGAAAAGTCGCGTTGTCGCTTGGCATGCCATCTGAAATAGGTGAAGGTATTGGTGCTTGACTTCAATTGCGCTAGTGTACGTGATGCCACATAAAGACCACCGATTTCTGTGTGGATCACTCATGCTCATGCGTGTTTTCCGCAAGAATGCAGTGATACTGCCCCGCGCTGCGTGTATTCAACTTTTGCAGTTCTAAACGAAGATGCAGCCGTTTGCCATCCATTCCCAAGCCCGCCAACTACGTTCAGACCGTTCCTGGCGGTGGTCGACCGGTCTGCAATAGAAAGACACGTCGTTCTTTGGCCCCCTCTCCGCCCTGCATATCTGCTTGTCAGGCTGTGTGTTAGAGGCCACTATTGCCTATGCCCCTCAGATATCCACACATTCCCTTGGGAACGGGCCACATTTTTCCACACACCGCTCGAGGCAACGGGCAGGCGTCGCGCAGCAAACCACCTGATGAGTATGCACAGCAAAGAACCTCCATATGTCCCTGTGCGTCATGCACACGAGCAAGAACCTCCATATGTCCCTACATCATGCACACTGACATCTGCTCTTGAGCAAGAACCTCCATATGTCCCTGTGCGTCATGCACACTGACATGGCATCTGCTCTTGAGCAGTTGTTGCAATTTTTGTCCCAAGGAGGTAGCCGATCAGGCCGCATTGAATAAACCATTGTGCGGGCCCCACCTGCCCGTTTTGCACCCATGACAAGCAGGAGTGATCAACGATGGAGCCTTATTCGGCATTCCCAAGGGAAGCCGCTGTGTCGATTTTGCAACGCTTAGCGTCAATTGACGCCAAGCTCAGCCCCCCCACCCCCCACCCCGCCCCCACCCTACCCGTCAATCCTCATGTCGAAGCCAGGATGACTCAGCATCATTACATAACGGTGTGGTACCAATTATTATGTTTTGAAGAAAGAAAAAAAGCCAAAACTGCAGCAATTTTAGTTGGCTGAAAACTGAGATGCCAAATGCCATAGCAAATGATGGGGGGGGGGGGCAGTTTTGAAGGCCGCCAATCGAGATTTTAGGGCGCCTTTTGTGAAGATTAAAAGACAAAGGGAAGTTTTGAGACAAGCCATACGTCTATTGCCGCTTTTCAGCAGCTTTTTGGGTACCTTCCAAGCTTATGTCGATTTTGTTGCAATTACATAATCTCTTAGCGTCACAGGCCCCCCCCTCGCCCCCAGCGTCAAATTGACGCTAAGCATAACAGTTTCGACATAGTGTCTTCCCAAAGGCCTCGTGGCAGTGATCAGTTTTGTGGTGCTCGCGATGCCGCAGAGAAGACCTACTGCACTGTTGACAGCAGCGCGTGACAATGTCAGCTTCGAGTGTCAATCATTCATGCTGTTTTCATGATGGGACTGCCTGTGCCTGTGCCTGCGTGCTGACATACGACAGGTGACATTACCTCGTTGGGGTACCACGCTAGGAGAGACAAGCCTTGTGTTTGGTTGGTCGCTATGTTAAGTAGCATCCAATCCTTCGTGCCTCGGCAGCCGCACAAAGCCGAACGACAAACGCTTAGAACACGCCAAAGCAGAACGGTGAGGGTTTAGAACACGCCATCCTTATACGCCGTCTTGCCAGTTCTTGGGAAAATTGTAAGTTGTCAATCATTCATACCTCGGCAACTACTTACACCACATGGACAGCGCCCAGCCGCTCCATCTTTTGCCCGTTCTTGGAAATGCTAGCATCCAACCAGGCGCCCCCTTGCCAACACCCACAGCCGCAACGCCAACGCCCCCGAGCCACCCCTACGGATCACCCCCTACTTACATTCCGGTGTCCCAATGGACGCCTCAGCGCAACAATTTTGTGCCCGTGCAGCACCGCTTGCCGGCAATCGCACAGTCAGCGTCCACACAGCAGCACAGTAAGTACCCCTTGGGCGGGATGCAGCGCAGCATGGGAATTGCTCTCCATCCCCCGCTCTGAGGATGTGCCCTTCCTCCCTGCGCACAGTTTAGGTGCAGGTGCACTTGAAGTCCGAGTTCCTCCTTCCCCACACAACGACCTCATCGGTAGACATGTCCCTGTCCTTTCTGAGGGTCACGCACCTGAGCGTCAAACAGCGTTCTGGCCGTCAGCAAAGGGCCACCGTATTCGCGGCCAATCAATACGCACATACCCCACACACATACGCCAGCCAGCCACGTGTTGTGTTGTTCTGATGTCTGGACCAATAAGCACAGTGGTATGGCAGGCCGCAGGAGATCCCTCTTCCATGAATTTATGAATGCATCTGTCAGCGCTGCTGGAAGGAACGTGCTAATGCTGTGGTATGGCAGGCCGCAGGAGATCCTTCATCCATGAATTTATGAATGCATCTGTCACGCTGCTGGAAGGAATGTGGCTGTGGTATGGCAGGCCGCAGGAGATCCTTCTCCATGAATTTATGAATGCATCTGTCACCGCTGCTGGAAGGAATGTGCCGGTGCTGTGGTATGGCAGGCCGCAGGAGATCCCTCTTGCATGAATTTATGAATGCATCTGTCAGCGCTGCTGGAAGGAATGTGGTAATGCTCGCAGCGATTTGTTCAAGTCGGCAGCCGATCTGCTGATGTGGCAAAGCGTTTGAAAATCACTAAATTTATGAGCATGCCAAAGCCTGGGTGATGCACGGCTGATTCGTCCTGTCGCATTGCCACTGGAAGTCAACGGCCCTATCAGAAAGGCAAGCAGATGAAAATTGTGCTGGGCATTCGACAAACACGCCGATCTCAAGAACAAGGTACATACCCGGCGCCACATGAACAGGTGCCCAGAAGCTTCTTGGCCCTGGAGCAGCATGTGTTTTCAGGCTCCACACACGGTGGGATCGCTATGCCCTCTCCCTCAGCAATGGCCTCCCCCAGGCCATTCACCTCAGCGGCGCTCTCAGTTTGAACGGAGACTTCAGAGCAATCGGTGAGCTCAGCAGCAGAAAAAGACTCAGCAGTAGCATCTCCACCTGGTCACAGCCATTCACAATTCAGCATCTGCATCTCCTTCCATATGACCTGTCTAGTGTCCTGTTCATCGGTACACAACGTTCTCCATTCACATGGAGCTGAAAGCAACATCGCTCAATCAACAACACGTCAACAGCGTCCGTATGTTTTTTCTATGAGAAGGTTTCCACAGCAAAGGTTGTGCGCATCAATTGCCAACCAGCGAAACGCTCTATGCACAACCAATCGCGCAATGGGAACTTTGGACGTAAGTAGCAAAATACCCATCGCCCTGCATTCTCTCTTTAATAAAAATGGCAGAAGATGGCTGTCGATTTGGTGCTGACTGGAAAAACCAAACTGCCCAGATTGCATTCCAACGTGCAGGAAGCAAGGGGATTCCTCCGAAAACTTACCTTCCACCATCGCATACACTTCAACCAGGGCGTCGGCAATCAGGCAGAGGTAACCCTCAGCCACAACCTTCTGGAATGACAAGGCTTCACCATCTGTGGCGCAGGCCTCGGCAAAAGCATTGGCGCTCACTAACAACGAGGCGGTCTTCACAGCTTCTGCCACCCCATCGGCTGTGGCTTGGTCCACACCCACCATAGCCGCGACAAGGCCCGATGCGACCGCCTGGGCTGTGACGGTGGCCTCGGCATCTCCACCAGATATAGCCGTGCCGCATGCTTCAGAGCCAGGGCCTGTGCCTGAAACCTCAACATTTGCGCTCACGACGACCTTGACATAGCCAGTGGCAATGGCATTCGCAGATACCACTACTTCAGCAGTTGCGTTGCTCTCGCCAGTTGCTACCCTCGTGATCGATTCGGAAACTGCCTTCGCAATTGAGTCACCTGCGGCTTGAGTCACCTGCAACACACTAACATCAGCACTGCATACCAAACATCACATTAGTTTGTCACAGCTGTTTGACAAAGCCATTCAACCACAGCGGACATCAAGAAATCGTTTTGTTCAATGCCCCATGCACACTGTTCTGCACAACTAAGGCTTATCTGTAGAAAGACAAAGGCGGTTGGCAGCGTTTAGGGACCTCAGCTAAGACCATCGTCTGCTGGGCAAACAGCCTTTGTTCTTATAACCCCCACATAGTACCATAACACTTGGCCTTTCTTGTGGAGGACAATAATAACCATAGTAAGCATAACGGTGTAAAAAACTGCCGAGCCGCTAATGAAGCAACACCCAGGCCATCTTCAAGAGCAGCTAGGTTTGCTGCAACCCGCAGTGCCGTTGGGTGCCCATGCTGCACCCAACAGCCATCTGGGAATCGCGATTAACGTTCGCCATAGTGCAGCGACCATGGTTCAGTGAGAACAGATAGCTGTGCGCCAGAGGATCGCTGCCTTGTCTTCCCAACCATCCTGCTGTGGTGCTGTGCGACTGCCGACGTCTATTAGCAGTTCTGGGTTTTCCATCGTGACGTTCTACTGAACTAACGCTTTGTGGCCCCCTGCTTGCGTCGCATGGCGCATGCACGTAGGAGGCTGTCGACTGGTCAGGTGCACTTGCCACTTGGCCAGCAACAATAGCGACGCTGCATTTTTTAAGCGGAAGGAGTCATACTCGACCAAGCAGCTCGGATCGACTATGCGGAGTTGGATTGAGCCCTCAGGCAGCTTGGATCAGACACATCCAATCGTTCACATTTAGCTCTTGACTTTTGGGACCCTGTCCTTTACTACCAAGCAATTGCGTTGATTCAGTCAGGGGGATATGTTGCAATGGCCAGTGAGCATGTACCATGCCTGCAACACGCAGTCGTTCTGATGACCAAATAGCTTTCCACCATCATATCCTACTTTTCTTTGCACTCATTGGTAGTGAAAGACACACAGGCAAGTCCCTGTCCTTTGGCCCAATGGGCGAAACAAACTCCCTGCACAAACGTGTGCGAGCGTTGCACTTCAACACCTTTGCAGACAACCATACCTTATCCTGTTGACCATAAGTGGATTTCATTTATGGGACCATTTAGGCACCTACGTATGGGCATTCGAGAACATGGCGATCATCACCGCATTTGGTGAACAAATGGATCGTCCATCCAGTTCGCAAACCAGTGCACACGAAAATAGCAGACAAGCCGTCCTGTCATAGCCAGATCCTGCCGAAAATGAACCAGGCCATCCCTGCAGGTCCCAGTCGACAAATGGATCGGCCCCCGACAATTTCAAGCCAGTTGACGACCTGCATTTGTTCTTACCTTAGCGTCGGCCCTCGACCTGCCGGATGACCGGCCCGCCTCCGTCTGCGTAGCCGACGAAGACGCTGTGGCTGTACCCTGCAGCAAAGAGCGATGCTCGCCTGCACAAAGAACGGAACACTGCTGAAACCACCCTCCGCTTATGTGAATCGAGCCCGAGGATTTCAGCCCGTGCCCCGTGCCGGCGAGCGAGCAACGGATCAGTCGTTTCAGCCGGCGATCGCCGGCGTCTGCCGATTCGCAGCAGACGGTCTGACGAGCGCTCAGACTGCGAGGGGGGAACTCACCCAGAGCCGTTGCCGCGGTGTGCTGCACGCACAGGTACGCCTGGACAGCACAACACGGGGCCGTCAGCCGACCCTGGGGAAGGGGCTTGCCACGTGCGCCGCGACGCTTACTAATCGCGGGCAGTCCCTTCCCCCTCGAGTCCCCGCGCGAGCTGCTGCGCCTCTCCGTTCGGCACGACCGGTTGCTCGCGCCGCGCTCCGGCCACAGCACGAGCTCCTTTGCGCATCCGGGCCCCGTCGCAGCGGCGCAACCCCCCCCGCAAAAAAAGCCAGGTTTGCAGCGCACCAAAAGGACCTTCCGGCGTCACGACAAGGCAGCCATGTGGGCGAATGGCGCCGGTCAAAGCCCCTGGAAAACACCGCCAGCCCCGCGGCCAGGGAATATTTCCATGGACGGGCCCCCTTCACCGCGGGCAGCCACGCGCGACCCAGCCGCGGCGTCGGGGCTCCATCGGCGGCGAGCGGCGCGGGAAGGATGCCCGGGCCGAGGGCGACGACGCAGCTCGCCCGAGGATGCCGCCGCTTTCTCGTGAAGATCCCCGCCACGGGACATTTCATGGCAATTCTCGCTGCTGGCCGTGGCGCAGGCACGAAGGCCGCGGCAGGGCGGGGAGGGGGGGGCCGCACCAGGATCGCTGCCGTCGCCAGCCGCGCAGCCGAAGTCATCTTGGCCGTCGACCCCTGCGCGCGCCAGGCAGGGCACCGCGCATCAGTCGCTGGGAGGGGAGCAGGCAGGGAAGGGGAGCGGGGGGGGAAATCAGCGGCCGCCGTTCGCCCCCGCGTTCCCCGCGCCCGGCGCGGGCTCCGCAGCAACGCGGTCTGCGGCTGCTGGGACAACTGAGGATCGACCGTCGACGATGGTGCCACAGGCGCCGCTCCCGCATGGTGCTGGCGGTCGGAACGGCGACTGATGTCCACGGCCGGCGGCACAGGGTGGATGAAGCGGTTCCCGGGGGTGCCGCGCGATCGGCTCACCTCGCTGCGCTGCGGGCGGCGTGCGGGCTGGCTTTTGCTTTTCGGGCGGCGTGCGGAGGGGGCCGGGGGGGCTGCCGAGGAATGCCGTGGAGTGCAGCAAAAGTGGGTGCGACCCCGCGTCGGCGTTTTAATACCACGGCGGCGCGGGCGCCCGCGCTGCGGGACGCCGGTCTGACAAAGAGTGAGACAATGGGGCGGTCCGCGTGGCCACGGGGCGTTACTGACTGGGCCTAAGAGGCGAAGTCTGCCCAGAACGCAGGGGGGAACATCGCGGTGATGATAGGTGAGGCGGGTGGCGCGGCCACGGGGGTGCGGCGTTGTCCGGGGTGCCCGAAGCGGTGCAGAAATGGGGGAGGGGCAGGCCGCTGATGGAAATCGAATTGGAACTCGAGGGCCAAAACGCGTGGCCTCCTCCCACCCCCCTTTCGCGCGCCCACAGCACCGACAGGCGTCATGGCGGGTCAGTCGCGCGACGGTCGGCGGGTCAGTCACCCGGCTGCTGGCGGGTCGGGCGGGCGGGGGGCGTCGGACGGCACCGGGAAGGGCGACGGTCGTACGAGGGCCTGGCGTGCCGTGTGGCGGGTGCGCGTGCTTCAATCAATCAGAAGCATTGGATATCGGGGCGGGATGCTGGCCCGCCGCTCCCTGTTCGCCCGCGGGCCGAGAACCACAGTCCATCATTCCCTTAATGAGAAGACAGGATATTGTTGCTGTCCAGCTGACGACGTCAGCTGACGAGTTTTACACGATTTAACACAACTTTTTATGCACCTGTTACACGGCTCACGATCTTCAAAACCTGCATTTTGGACCTTTTTTTGCTAGTGTCTGTACCTGCTGCCGCCCAGCAGCGTCGACGCCGTGGAGGACGTCATCCTTCTTCACTGCAGTTCTCAAAAGAGGCAGTTTCGTAGCTCGAACGATAAACCTTAAGGAGGCGGCCGGTGACTGCTTGGTGTTGCCGCTTGATCATGACCATCTGCTTGTAATTTTTGACCAGTGATCCACGATGGCAGGAATGAAAGAATCTTGATGTGAAGTGAGTGCTTCTCGCGTGGCAGAATCCGCGGCATTGAGAGCGGTTCCACTGGAGAGCTCTGCACATGCATCGGGCGGCAGCGCCACTGGGTGACTTACATGCATGCATATGCACTGGCGACATCTTTGTGTTTCTGCTGTAAATGGCTTGGTCGTGAATGTTCCCATCATTCAGAAAATACTCCAAATCAAGGCAAGGAGGCAGCCGCCAGCTCCCCATTTGTCCCAAAAAGGCAGTGCTCATGAATTGTTGGCAACGTAGATGCTCAAAGCTGAAACATGTACGCGGAGAACAATTCGTGAGCACTGCCTTTCTGTGGCAAATGGAACTTCCAACACAGGCAGCAATAGCTGGAAGCTCCCACAAAGCGTGCCATACACCGCATCCTCTAGTCACCAGTACATTACCCCGTTTAGCACGACTGGACAGAATCGTATTTCTTGCACAGAATCGTATTTCTTGGGCAGTTGACAACTTCCCAAAATGGCGGAAGCATTAGAAACAAAACTGTCCCAATGTGAACCATCAAATTTTAGCTTCTGCAGTACACTTACTTTCAGGTCCGCACTTTGGTATGTAAGGTGTAAGGCTCCGTTCTTACTCGGATCTCGAGATGCTCGCTGGTCAAATATAATAAGCTCGGGAAAGCACTAGCCTCATCCAATTCTTTGGTTCTCGTCTCATAATCGAAGAGTTGGGGTCCATTCCCAACCATCAATGAAGCCATTGGCGTCCTGGACCACTTCAGGTCGAGACCTGACCAGTCGATCGACTGGTCATGTCAATGATTCAAACCGCTGGGAGTCTGAAATCAAGCATGCAGTCGTTGTCTAAATATGCTTTTGAGATGCGTCGGGCATTTGGAAAAGTACTTATTGTAGTCAGGACATCCTCCAGAACTCTTGTCCCACCTGTCGGCAAGTCTCACGGCTAATCATGGTAGAAAAACATCTTGACGTCGAGTTCGATCAAAATGCATGAAATTCCAAAGCAGGCATGACACCTTCATGAAGATTTGCTTGGGCGCAGTGCAAAATTGTTTCCGTCACTACAGCGTGCTTTAGTTCGAGTGTGGACGTCTTTCCATTACCACAGGGCGCTGTTGTTCGTTCTTGTTTATTCAGCGTTCATCGAGCCCATTCGATTATCCACATACTCAGGATTCCTTCGAAGAGGATGCTGCAAGGTTCTGGTGCGAATTCCTTGTACTCAACTGCGGTTGCTTTTAAGTCCATTGCTGATAGCAGCTGGGACTAGTCCACAGTACTGTGCACTCCCCAGAACCCAATGAAACCGCATCACAGCCTTCACAGGTACTTTAAAGTAAGTGTTTTCAGACAGCCAGCACTTGAATATCCGGCAATGTAGCGAGTGTAGGAAGAGCTGCTGAAGGACGAGGAGGTGATGGCCACAAACCCAGGGCCGAAGAGGTCATGGAAGGGACGATTTTACCCCCAAAATAAAACAAGGTGCTATCAAGCTGCTTGACCGCTGCGCAGAGGTGCTGGCACTTCTGAGGCACAAACTCGACCGCGACTCTGGACGACAAAAATGCAGCCTCGTTGGAGTATAATTCCATGTGAGGGCGTTATTAATGTTATTATCATCATTTTAACGTTATTTCTTAACAAGAAAGAGCTTGGATATCTTGGTAGCAGCAAAGACAACACGGCGGCAAATAGCGAGCTGGCAAGATAACTCTGCCTCCGGTGAGGAGCAAACTGAGGTATTGACTGCTGAAAGCGAGGGATCAGAGCAAATGCCATTTAAGACGGCGAATTTTGCTCTGAGATCTGTCTCGGACACCGACAGTCAGGACGCCCAAAAACCAAGGACTAGGTGGCCACAAGTATGGAGTCGTCGCATACACGGGCGACGTGTAAGGAGTCGGACGTGTGTTGGGACATACACATGCTGGTGAACGATCGTTGAGAATTTTTGTGGGCACTGATTCTCAGGATTTCATTTTTTTCATTGATTCTCATGAGCTATCGTTAGAATGCGTATCATGCATTTAGCTTGCCGCTCTTTCTTCGAGCCCTCGATTGGTCAAGGCAACCTGAGCAAAGTTTTGAGAGTGGGCAGCGACATTTTGTCCCGGATGCCCAGGCTTTTACCTTTTCTGGGTGATATCAGGACTGAATTTCCGATGTTGAGGAGCAGCGCTGCTCGCTCGCATTGGAAACTGAGTTCTGGCCACAACCAGCCGGGATTTGAAGTTGCCCTGATCCTATCAGACCGCAGAGTGATGTCTCTTGGATACTGTGTTGCGCAGATCGCTTCTGTGGGTTGTTTGGTGCTTTGTTTCGTTTGCAGCGTCAGTTCAAATGGACAGACAAATCGCATGGCCTGTGATCATTCCTTATCTTCAGGCGGTCAACATGGTGGCAAATCAACGGATGGCCGACAGCTTGCAATGAGCCCAGGCTTGATAGAAGCCTTGGCCAGACGCTCCACTGCGGAGGAGATGTTGACACCATAGCCGCGAAGGCCAAGGCGGCCAAGACTGTACGACTTCGTCACGTTCCAATGCGAGGTGCTGATGGACGATCTCCGTTTGTTCAGCACGACCGGAGAACAATTGGAAGTCGTGCAAATTAGAACTGTTGTGCTAACAGTGAGCATCGATTCTGGAACGGAGGTATGTCGGCCTTGCCTCAGCCACCGCTAACGCTAGCGCCGCCTCCGGACAGGAACAATCTCTGCTGCCGAGCGCGTGAACCCCCTCAAGGGTGCATTCTTTCGCAGTGACTATCTTCAATCGCGTGTCCACGACGTGGAGGACCCTGATGCATTCTCAACTGGATGCGGCAATTGTCTAAATCCTCGAGGCCAGCTGCCCGTATGCAGCCAACCTGAAGTCGAGCACAGTCAGGGCAGGTGCACACTCTGTGCCAACCCTGCAAGCAAAAGGACACAGTCACTACTGGTCCCTTCTCCCCTCTCGGGAGCCACACAATCGGCTCAACACTGTAGGGAGAAAAGAAAGGTGCTGTCAACATTTCCTTTTTGTCACATAGCGATCACCACTGAGGGTACCCAGGTTCTGAAGCACGCACGCAGGTACCACAGATTCATGTGCACCTAGTATGCAGTGGGTGTCCACCTGGGACACTACAGCGCTGGGCCGTTGCCTACCTGACTTGTGGTGTGACCTGCGCGAGGCCACCAAGGGGCAATTGCTTTGATTCATCAGAAAATTCCTGATAATCTGAGTATACAACCTTGATGATCTGAGGCCCCATGCAGGTTGGTGACCAGCAGATTGATATGTATGCGGCTGTCAGTGTTGTAATTCAGAAAGTTCGGGTAATGAAAACTGCAAACAGTTAGTGCCCAGAAGGTCAGCGACGAAGAGCGTGCATTGGCAATGCACAAGCCGCAGTTTGGAAGCTCGTGAGTACAGCGAGGAGAGCCTCGCGCCACGATTCAGCCCTTTATTGTTACAGAGTAACACACTCAACACAATTTTTCTCGTTTTCTCGCTCAGAAACATTCAGCGTTCGGCCAAAAATTCACCTCACATTCTGGAAAGAATTTGCGCCCATGATGTCCGCTTGCTCAGAGGAGCAACCACCGGCACTCTTGAACAAACAAATCCCTGCGTGCTTTCCCTAGCACTGACAGTTCTCGATACGAAAGGTGTCCCTGACACCCAACAGATAGTCCCTAACGATGGACAACAAGGCCAAAGTGTGGCGCTGTGGGTGGTGGGGACCCTGGCACAGTCGGTGTGCACATCAACGCCTTCATGGAGTAAATGCACCCTGTCCTCAAGGTGACTGTGCTCCATCCTCAAGGTGTCCATCAGGCTTCCATGGCGGCACTGGTGTACAATGAACATCTTGATCAGCAACTCTTCACCTGTGGTTCTGTCGCAATAACTTTATTCAACAGCAGACCACTAAACCCACGGACACTCGTACTCCCATTTACAGTGGCACTTGTGTGAAGGAATGGGGCCTCCATTTCATGCAACAGGTCCCTGTCAATGAGTCGCATGTGCAATGGCAACGATCAGCTAAGGCCTCACCACTGCAGTTTAGTTGGATTTTTACAGTGGCACTCACCATTTGACAACAAAGCCCGCTACATTGCCCAGTGCAGAGTACGTGGCAGTTATCTCGTCCGCACTCCTCACCTCCCTCAATCACTCACGGCACAGCGACTGGTAGATTATCCTACCATGCCAGTCTGCAGTGCCTGCCAATACTGCTGCAGGATCCAACCAATACTCCCCGGAATACACCAGTTCGAAAAAACTCTGCATCCCCAGAGATAAACGCCTCTACACGCCAGACACTCTTTTGGAAGAGTATCACTCTGCATTTTTTGTTCCTCTGTACTTGAGGCCTGTATATTGTGGTTGTGCTGAGGGACACACATTTTGGCAGCAATGTGCTCAAGCTTCATATAATATACCCCGGATTGCCACTGTCAGTCCACCAGATGTTGCCCATTTGGCGAAGTGCATTGCTTTGTCATGAAACTGCAAATGCAATCAGTGACTAATGACGCAACACACCTGACAATGCACTTGCACTGATGGACGCCACTTCCCCCAGCATCGATCTCAGCCTTGCGATCTCCTTCTCGGCAACCATCAGCTGTTTTTGCACTGTATCGCCAGCCACTGTAGCTGTTGCTTGCACAGCACCATCCCTGTCTGCATGCTGCTGCACATCCCTCAGCTCCTGCACAGCTGCCACCAGCTTGCCCCTCTCTTCCTCCAGAGCACCCCTCAAGTTTGTGACCTCTTGTTGGATCTTCTCCACCTCACCCTGTGATACGCATATGCTGCAGACAGATTCCACCTTCAAATCCTGCAGGCACAAGAGAATGAAATTTGCTCCAGATCTTAGGCAAGTTCCATATTTCAGCAGTCTTGCACACATGCAGGAGACCTCTAGACTTTGATCTCCACAATGATAGATATTATGGCAGTGGGTTTTCAGGACATGCTGCAGGTAGACTTGTTTCCTACAAAATTGCAGGTTCAGCAGCTGTGCCACTTATGGACAGATGGGGAAGGCCAGAAAAACAGATGCTTCGCTATTCCTAGCATCACAGCATGCACAAGATTTCAGCAGCCTTGCGGGATCGCTTCTCGCTTTTCAGACACTGCAGTTACTCTCCCAGGGCGTGGATGTGCTTACCAAACCTGTTTCAACCAAAAACAGCGAATGCCATACAGAAAGCATCGCCCTCCCAAGCAAGAATTCCTGAAATTCGCATGCTGGACACATGTTCCAGCAAGAATGCACAAAAATAAAAGACAATATCCCTGTCAGTGGTTTGGCCAAGTGATTGTGGTGTTCATTACCCGCACTCCAGGCAGGCACATAGGTGACAAACGTTCCAGCACAGTGGCGGGATTTCTGCCCAGTGTACAATACATCGACTGTATAGTCCTCAAGTGTCAGCATTCTTATTCAATCCTCAGCACCAGCAACGAAATAAGGCTTACTGTGACTGAGGCAATGAGTGACAGGCTGTTTGCGATGTGCCTTCGGAATGTGTCTTGGATCAATTTCGATTCCGCTGCCATCCAGTTGCCAAAGGCGTCTTTCTGTTTGGAGTCCTTTTCATGGGCCTGATGCAGTGCTTTTGCCACCTCAACAACTTCAGACTCTCTGCCAGCCAGCATTCTTGCCTTGGCAGCCTGTATGCAACAATGCAAGCACAATCTGAGCAGAAAAATCAACAGTCAACGACATGGCCTGTGCTGTAGCCATCTTTTGTGGGTCGCCCGGTGCTGCGGCCTATCATAGAAATTGTGGCTGTCCATTCCAGTATGGTGTTCCGAGCAGCAAGGCAAATAAGCCATTTCCCGTTCTGCTGAACAAGATTCTGTGCAATTCTGATGTGCAATGTAAGCATCATTTTGGCAGCCACAGGTGTCAAGGGCTGCAAACGAAGTCTCACACTGTTTCCATCACAACAGAAAATGCATCTTTCTTGCTGGTACTCCCATCGTCCACAAGGCCACAAGAAAATGGCTGTCAGATTTGAACATTTCGAAACAATCCATCTGCTGCACTCGGCTATACAAGCTATTCATGCACGTACCATCCACAAGCTTCAATTTTGCCTTTGTGTTAGTGTTCTGTTTGTTTGGGCCCAAGAGTTCTGAGCCATGGAACTGGGTGTATTCTCTTGGGTTGCTATTTCTTTGGGACACCCACCCTCCATACTACGAACACCCTCAAACAGGAAACCTACACAGTTTACATGGATCTTCCCTGTCCATGAACTGTGTGCATGAGCCACCCCCGAGAGGTCCTGTTTGGGTATTGTGAATTTAAATGTTGGTAAGCAAACCCCACATTCCGAGCTCCCAAGAATGTGCCCACGGATCTCTGTTCAGACAACAGTTGCCTGTGGCTGGGAAAGACTGTGCACACCTTCCAACAGTCCATGTAAGGATTGGCTTGTGGCCTCTTACTTTTCACCAGCTTCAATGCAGGTGTCAAATGCATGCCCTGAAGCAAAACAACAACAACACTGAATTCACATCAATGATATTATTCCCGGCAAAACTAAGCACTTTTATCCTCCAGTTCTGCTTGGCCAACCTGCCAAGAATGCAAGATTGAAGACAGCTGAAATGCACAGCAGGCTTGCACAAAGACTGGGGCAACAGAAGTTCAGGCAGGTCTGGGCACTGCTGCAAGACTATATGAGCCAGCCACTTCTTGCCGGAGTCTACCAATTCGGATTACCACTGTTTGGTTGGCCTTGGGAACTTGTATTTCATCACATGGCCAAGGCAGGATGCAGCATAAATGACAACCATCCAAGAGTTCCCCAGAATCAAAATCTGCGTCTCAGCAACTGCTTGTGACTTGTTGGACTCGATGTGCCAGTGCAGTGTTTCAACTCAACTAGTGCACGGACCATCATGCAAGAGGAGCAGGATACAATATTGCATGCATTTTGTGGATTGCAAGCAAACTCCATTGTCTGCTTTCCACTGAAGAGCGCAGCAATAAACTTACCTGCACAAATGTCAAGTATCCCAGCACTGTGAGTGAGGCTCGATTGATGCCTGCAGTGCAATGGACGTACACCTTGCCACCAAAGGCGAGGAGCACTGCAAGTGTACGCACTGCCTCTGGCAGCATCAGGGACTGGTCCCCATGGTCGAAGTCCCTGGTGGGCACCCTAGCCATCAGCACACCCCTGGCGACGCCATGCTGCCGGATATCTTCCCAGTCGATCTTCAGGGCCTCCAGGCACAGGTCAGACTGCCAGACAAAACAACAGGGTTAAATTCCTTGGGCCACTCTTGCCTTCCCAAGATAATAAGGGGCCCTTATAACTTGTCATGAAGAGAGCACTTGGGAAACAGCAGGGTCTGATGAATGTGCTACAACTTCGAGTGCATTGTCATCACTTGATGAAGTGTTGCCCTTGTGTGCTCGTGTGTTCCTGTTGTTGTTGGCTACCAGATTGCATGGAGACAGGACTAGAGAGTACTATATTTAACCCATGCTTGTAGTTTGCCAAAGCCATCCACAATATCAAAACCGATCCTGTCAATGGGGTGCACTCTGTTCACTGCACCACAGGATCCTTTCTGCACTTTTCCTTGGACTCCCACGGGCATCCCTCCATGGAGTTGACAATGGGAATTCCACCGGCCGCGGCCCCCTGCCCAACTTGCCGAGGCCCCTAAATAAAAAATGTTCAGGTTACTACAGGCCCTGCCTTACTGCCTCAAAATAGCTTTCTTGTCATGATTGGCAGTAAATGCATGCGGGTGCATGGCTTCCAACACATTTACCACTGCTAGACCATCAACCTGTTTGAAGCACGGTGCAAGGTTGGTCCCGGTTGAACATAATATCAGGGGCCCAGTACCAGGGTATTGGCTGGTATGTGCTTTGGAGTTCTACTCAGATACTGTGTTCCCTGTTAGACCTGTAAAAACCAACTGTGTGACGGTTCACACGCTGGAGCTGTCGCTCCAGCATTGGTGCCTCCCTTCGATTGGGGCATTCTGCAATGATTCTTGCCTTTAGCGCATCCTTTCTTCCATGCAGAATTTACACCATGAGAACCAACAGAAGGAAACATGACACCCATCACCAGAGACAGTCACAAGGGCTGGAAGGTTCCTCTTCGGCTGCCGCAGCAAGAATCTGGCTCTTGCAATGGCTCTGTTCGCCTTACAAGGACAGCATGACTTGTGGGGAGCCCAGCCAGGTAGCAACGCCTCCATGGTGGGCATCCAGGAACTTACATGCCGATGTGATGCAATCAGTTTGCATGCAACATCATGTGTCCTTGCATTGCTGTTATTGCTCCAAAACTGTCCACACTCTCCGACACCATCCCTGATTTGTACCAGCGTTACCCACGTGAACCAACACAAAGGGTAGAAACCAACAGTCAAGGGCCGAAGTGTGAGTCTATACCTGCACACTTAGCACTGCTGAGACCCCTGCCTCGTCGATCATCCGATCCTGTGCAGAGACCAGGACGAGGTGTTAGACGTGCCATTCCCTGGATTGCAGCTTTCGAAAAACCTACAAATGCGTTGGCCGAAAGGTGAGAAAACACAACTCTTGTGCCTGGGAGGCAATGCAATCAGCCAACAGAATGCCCAAGATCTGATCGCCATGAAAGCCAAAAGTCCACACGCCAAAGTCCATTGTGGTTCGTCAACAGCGCACGAATTTCCAGGCCCTCGCGCACTGCGCGAGCGCCAACGAGCGCAGCTTCATCTAACGAGTGACTGTTTGGTCGCCCCTTGATCCTGCGTTTGCAACCCAAGGCACCAGGCACCCACGCGGCTCTTCTGCGCCTTTCAGACCGCGCCGCTGCGGCGAAAGACCCTTCCGGAGAATCCTAAAGCTCTGCTTCCAATCCAGTGGGCTTGATCACAGGCCAATCACTCCGAGCAGCAACTTTAAACCAGCCGCGGCCTCAACCGGCAGGACTGGAATCACGCTCGCTCCAACCGCCGGCGCAGGAACGCCATGACTGCCAAAAGAAAGAAAAAGAATAGACAAGGAACCGCTTTTGCAATTGCCGTCGCTGGGCGGGTCGCCCTTCCCTCACCAGATCATCGCGGCTGCGAGGGCACGACCCGACGACTATGTCCTCCGTGACCTCATCCCAGTTCAGTGTCCACCTCCTGCGAGCCACACAGCCGCCCCTGCGCCGCTCAACCCCGGAGATCGCCGCACAGGCCCCACGCGCCGATCACTCACGGGCGGCCCCGATGCGCCGATTGATCAATTGCGCCAATCCCCGTCGCCCACCACTCGTCCTGGGTGCCCTCTTTTGCGCCGCCAGACTCCTCCCACCGCCGCCTGTTGGCCTCGCCCTCCGCATCGGACACGGCCTGCGTGCCCGTGGCGCATGGCACCGAAACGCTCAGCCTGGCAGCGCGGCCATGATGTCGGGCGCGGACGTATTTGCCGTTCGGGCGACAGCGCGATTGGCCGTTGGGGGACCCGGCCAAAGGGGTGAGTCGACGCCCCGGCGGGAGGGCCGCGGGGCGCATGGTGGGCGACCGACGGCCGGCGACGGTCGTTGGGCGCCGGGGGGCCTCGCTGCCGCTGGGGAGGGCCGGCTGCGGGCTACAGAGTGGGTCGCCTCTTGGGCGGGGTTCGGAGTGGCGGAAATACGGAAAATATGGGAATAATAAATTGGGGGGAATGTAAAAAAATACCAAAAAAAGGGGAAGCATAGGAGATTGGAAAATACGAGAAATACGACAAACTGGGAAATTGGGAAATTGACAAAGGGACAGTGTTGGCCCGTGGCCAGAAAATGATGCTCGTGACGCATCGGGATGGTAAAAAGCCATCCGCAGATGTTGGGCGGTGCGATTGGGGAGCGTTTGATGCAAGTGTGGTTGCCTGCAGTTGTAGCGGAAAACTGAATGAGAGACATCCACAGCCGTCTCCCAGAGGGCAGTTCGCGCTTATCTGTATTCGCGTTGGCACGGGGACGCAACACTCGAGGTCCGGAACTTGCAGTGTAATACCTCTGCAATTTGTAAGAAGGGAAGGTACAGTCAAATTTCTGCACGGGCGAGCGTCATCGCTGTCTAGTTGCAATGGCTCCACTTTGCCCTGACAATGAAAAGGCTGTCAAAATGGAACGCAATTCAGCTCATTTCGAGAAATTTACATGTCAGAAAGAAAAAGGCCCTACAAAGAAGCATTAAAACGAAGGACCGGGGACTGGCCACAGATGGGCACGGCAGAGCGATGAACAGAAACTGCGCTCGACAACCAAAGGAACTTCTCTCGCGTGCAACGCAGCCTGCTGTACACAACGACCACACGCCCCTCCACCCCGCCCCGCTGCTTTGTATTCTGCATTCAGATAGACAATTTCTTCTGATCCATTCGAACCATCGCTTCAATTGCGCCCCCGCCGTTTCTGTGCTTCGGTTCGCGTCCCCTGATGATGGGCAGGCGCGCACCCTGCAGCCTCTGCCACTGAGCCTGAAACACTTTGTACTCTTCGAACAGAGCGCCCACCAGTTCCTCCGCAAAGGTGTCATCGTCACACTGCAGAATATCCTGCGCAGCAGCAAGTACCGGTGGGCTCAACACGCCGTTGCCTTGCAAACCGCCGTTATCTGTGTTTGGTAAAATACCTCGGTGCGGTGCCCTTTCAAAATTGAATCAATCAAAAATCAGCGCTTGGTCGCTTTTCTTAAAGGCGGGTGACGTCAGCATCCACAAATGGCCTTTTCCGAAATACCTTTACTGCATTCCTCATCGATGTGGTATGCTCGATGCACCGATGCAATAAGGCTGTGACATGTACATCTCAGTTTTTCCACGTTGCTACTTCACCACTCCGTACCTGAGTCTGACAGCCCACAGCCTTGTCGAAGGGTGACAAAAGTGTGGGGGCAAAGACTCAGAGAAGTCCATGGTGTGTGGAACTTTCACCATATGCTGACAAGCGATGTGTTGTCAAGGATGTGAGAACCTTGTTGCCAATGTATTGGACTGCCAGATGGGGAATGGGTCATGTTGCAAGCAGTGGAAAGATGCAAAGAACGACGATGAGGGGCTGTGCATCCTTCAGAAGGGCTGTGCCGCACTGCGTTGATGTTGAGGTGTAGACCAGGACTGACAGTCTGGCGTGAGCATCCCTAAGGGGATGGTGGCTCGCGGGCAGTCAAGCAGTTCGTCAGAACAGAGCTGTGCACAGTGCGCTCATAAGAATTGCTGCTGAGCTGCATGTGGGCCAAATAGCACGACCAATGTGGGGGTCTGCCTTCCACACCCAGAATTCCAGCAGACATATGTGTGCATTGCATGATGCATATAGAAGACCAGCAAAACAAACCATCCTCTGAAGACGCCACCCCATCAAATACAAATTAAGACCTTCATCGCCCAGTCGCACCCTGGTAGGCGCTGTCGCTGATGTGCATACGGGTGGTGTCCAATATGCAATAACCGCTGAGAGACGGTGCAGATCACTCACCTGCAGACCCAGGGAATCCACAGCTGGCTTTTCCATTCGCCGCGAAAGGAACATGAACCTGGGGCCGATTCTCCTGGATAATGAATAGTAGTAGTACGCAGGGAATGACATGACGTCGCTGATGGGCCGTTTCACAACATGCATGAGAAAGTGTGTCTTTGACTGGATGGTTGCATACCTGGGCACACCAAGACAAAATAGTGTCATGCCCATGCACTGCTTCTGTGGAGTGAGGATCACCAGCTGCTTCCCTCGACCACACATCACACACACCAGCAAAGAAGGAACAGAAAGTAGTCACTTTCTGTTCCTGCGCTATTTATGGGTGCTGTACCTGCACAACAGCAGCTTGGGATCCTTCGACAGCAAGGCACCCAACTCAACCTTGCTGAGCCCACCCTCAAGGAAGTGCTTGACGATGGCCTCCATCGTCCCAACAGTCTTGACCAGGATCCGTGGCTCTTTTTGGATCATCGCACGGACCTGGGCTTCTTCTACGCCACCTGGGGCCAGGGCCTTGCAGACTGCCTGTGGGTAAGGTAGTCGACGATCCAGATCAGCAACGCTGCCATCAATCGAATAAGTGCTGTGTCAGGGCTGGCTGTACGCTTTGGTTGTTTTCGAAATGCAAAGATTCAAGCATGGCCCAAGCAATTGTCACAAGAGGAGAGTGCCAAGGAACGTGCAGCTGCCTGGGAGGGGCTGCCATTGTATGGCACGTTCCGAAGCTGTAGCAAAGTTCAACTCCAAATGCGGACAAGACAAGGGCGATTTTTTTGTGCACAAGACATTGCGGAAGGAAAGTCTCTGGGAGCGAAAGCTCACAGCACGTGTTTTGATCACCTGTCAGCTGTGTTCTTGGAAATGTTGTTGAGGAGATGGCAGGTGTTCTTTTGTTGTGCAAGTATTTGGCAAATACATTGATGGCATGCGACCTCCACACAGGCACAAGACTACCAAACAGCCCGGTCTGACAGCATTGGCCCACTGTTGCATGGTGTGTTAAGTGTGCCCATGTCCACGTGGGAAGTGGATTTGTCCGAGTGGTCTGTGAATTTGGACTCAGTCGTGTGCAATTCCCTGGAGCAAGGCTCCCGCGACGCAGCATGCTTCCCTCTCCGCCGCAAGGGGCCCGCTCACCTCGAACGCCTGCCTCGGGTGGTTGAGAAGGCTGGGGTGCTTGGCCACCAGCGGCACCAGGTCGTCCTCCTTGACGATCAGGTCCGCCAGCGCGTAGCTGTTGTCCCTCAGGTCCTCGATCCGGATGCACAGAAGCGGCGGGAAGGCGGCCACGGTGTGCCTCACCTGGTCCTCGTGCACACCCAGTCGTCGCAGCACCTCCACCACCTTGGCGATCGTCCGCCAGTCGCCCTGCAGCATCACCTCCGGGTGCCCTGCCAGCACCTTGCCTAATGCCCGCCCCTTGATCTTCAGTCCCTCCAGCAGGCCGATCAACGGCGACAGGTCCTTCACATCCGCGTCCAGCAGCTCAGGGCAGCGGCTCACGATGCCCCTCAAATCCTTCACTGCCACGCCGCGCCCAGCCAGGAACAGGAGTGACGCCTCTGCGTGACGCTCGTTGAAGTCGCCCGGGTGTAACGCCCGGCGCCCCTCGCGCTGGCTGCCCACGTCACGCCACCAGTCGATCGCCCTGCGGACCATGTCCGCCGCGTCGCCCGGATTGATGCCTAGGGACGACTGCAGGAAGCGCAGGAGCTCGGGCCTGATGCCGGTTGGCCTGTCGGCATCCCCGCGGGGGTCAATGACCAGTGCCTTTCTGCTTACCGACTTGGGCGCCGCCGACTGCGCGCCCGCCGCTGTGGGACTGGCGCTTGCGGGACGCTCTTCCGTGCATGGAACTTCGGGGGGGCCTTTTGGCGCGCCGCTGGCGGTGAAAGTGTCATTATTTGCGCCCCGCTTCTTCGACTTTCTGCTGACCCTCGTGCGCCGGCGCTGGCCGTCGGTTGCCGGCGAATCCCCGGAGCTCGCACCGATAGAGATCCATCGCGAGCTCCCGACCCGTGCAAAGCCCTCCCGGCGATGTCCGCCCTGCGCAAGCCCATTTCCACCCGCAGCCCCTTGAATACAGCCGGTGAGCATCGCGTCCCCAATCCCCCCCCAGATTGTTCCCTGGCTCCGCTGCCTCCTCGCCGCGCCCCAAGCCCTCCTTCGAAGGGCGCCCGCCGGCGCTCTCGTGCGGGTCCCCGCCCTCCTGCCCTTTGCGACGGTGAACAACTCCCCTCGACAACCGGCCTCTCCCGCGGCTCCTGCAGCCCGTCGTAATGGCCCCGCCGCGCAATCCATCCCCAGGCCCGGACACGCGCGAGCACAATTTGCTCCGGCCACGCGCGAGCAATTTTGCCGCTCTCGGCAGGAAGCCGCGGCCCCGCGCTCTGCCCTCAGCGGGGTGACTCCAAACGCGTGCCACACGCTCGACCAGGACCACAGGGACCGCCCGCCCGGGGCCCCTGGGCCCACGGCCTGTTGGGACCCCTCGCAACGACTGTTTCTGTACTTTTCGCTCAACCGAAAGTAACAACCTGGCGCCCAGCGCGCCCAATCTACTGGAGCTGGCGTCGTTGTTGGGGCCAATCGACTGGCCGTGAGCGAGGGGGGCATGCAACCTTGACGCGCCTCAGCGCGACGCGCCTGGCGTGTTGCCAATGAGGGGCCTCGCGCGGTGTGCGGGGCGCCCCTCCGGACGCCTCAGAGGCACACACATGCATAGACAGGGACGCCAAAGCGGCCCGTTGCGAAGATACAGCACCCCGCCTTGCGGAATGCCTGCCAATGGGCCCCGTCCGCTTTGCGACAGAGCCCGCTGTCGAGTGCCAGCGCCAGGGCGCGGCGGTCGCGGCGGAGCACGCGCGAGCGGGAGGAGCCGAGGATCGCGGCTGCGTCCTTGCTGCTGTGGCGCAGGCCCGAGCGGCACCAGGAGGGGCGTGTTGATGGGGATTGGCGCGGGAGTCGCGGCGGTGACGCTGCTGCACGCCCCCGCCCGAGCCGGAGGCGAGTGGGGCGGAGCGGGGTGGGCTCGCCGAGCCGAGGCGCGGGAGAACAGTCTGCGATCGGGAAGAAAGCGCTACGCGGCGCTCGGTTTTGCATCCCGGCATGGTGGACGTGGGATTGCGCAATGGCTCTCCGTTGTCCGCGGAGTCCCAATTTGCTTTTAGAAAAGCTTGCAAGCTCTGCGGTGGGCGTGGGCCTTCTGAATGGAAAGTGAAAACAATTTTGAGGCTGGGGATGCAGGGTTCTCAGCAACGAGAATAGCCAGCAACAGGGATGAAAATGGTGGGTTGGGTTTGGAGGCAGCGAGACCGATGTGGGCTCAACAGGCTGACCGGGGCCCCTTTTTCTCATGTCTAAAGACAGCGAGGACTTTGTGCGTCGGCTGGAGTCGGCCGTAACCGAGTTCACACTTCCCAGTGGCCTCCGTTTCCTTGTCCTGGAAAGGCACATTGCGCCAGTCGTCAGCTGCCACACCTATATGAATGTGGGGGCCTTTGATGAAGAAGATGGCAAGACAGGTGTGGAATAAATGGTTGCCAACCTACTTGGATCGGTTGCTCTCAGCTGAGAAGAAGATGCATTCCCTTGCATTTTCACTGCCAACTTGTCGCTCTTGTGAGCACCATGAAGCGTTATGTGAAGTGTTATCAAGAGAATCGGGGTTGCCTCAATGCTTCAACAATGACATCAGTCTGTGTCATGGGGCTTTGGCCCATCCTTCAAAACTGCCTCCTCAATGCCAGCCTGCCACCTTTGTGAGCCATCACAAAATTCGCATCCCTTGTGGCATACAGCCAACGAAGGAAAGTAGGGAACACAGCTGATGATGCACACGCCCATGTGCCAAGAACCGCCTTGAGCAACCCATCTGGCCATGACTGATGTTTTCATGGCGAACTTCCAATCGCGCATGCCATTCAGTGCTAGTTAAATTGAAAATGTGTATGTTTGGATCAATTGTGTATTTTTTTCAACAAAAAGCAGCATCGGTGCATAACAAAGAACAGAACATTTCAAGGAAGGATGAGCTCTTGAGCAGTGCAGGATAGGGAAGCATGGCAGTTGTGCACCTTGGGCTTTTGGCAATGTGCATTTGAGAAACATCTGTCATCCAGGGACTGATGTCCGTTGTCATAAACGGGCAAAACTTCCACTTTCAAGGTGACTACAGGCACATTTTGCAGGTGTCCAAATGTAAGCGATGGCGTGTGACCACAAGACCATGGATACCATAGCACCAAGCATTCTTGGCCAGAAAGGTCTGCCTATTGCATTTCGTGCTTCTTTCTGTGGTAAGCCTCAAGGGCTCTAAGCCATTAAAAAAATATCATGCACAGTCAAACAAGGCTGGAGGAGTGCCCAAGTTCAACTGTTGGGTCACAGGTCAAGTGGTGTCTGTGTGGTGCACCAGGAATAGCTCACCTCCTTGAACACCTTCTCTTCAAGGGCTCGGAGACGATTGGCTCCCTTGACTACAGCAAAGAGTCAGCGATCCTGGACAAAATGGATGAAGGTAGTGGCTGCCTGTACGGAGAATTGCAGGTGCTCTGATAGTGTGCTTTTGAACTCAAGAATCACGATATTGTCAGTCCATCCCCAGCTTCCACAGTCGCCAAATTCATCCATTGGCAGCGATGTCTCATATGCCCAATGTACATTGCAGTTGTATGGGGCCTGGATGGGTGCGACAAGTCCCCATATGTCGATAACATGCCAGCCTGCTGAATGTACCCAACCGCCAAACAATGGCCACCCTGTGGAATGTCATATGTGAGTCCAGATGTTCACATCATGACAACAGCTACTGCCATTGCAAGTCCCCATTTTCCCCAGCAGAAGTGCTGACCACATCTTCACAACACAGCAGTGGCGACCAACCAACGTGGGGTTTTGGGACTCGTGCCGTCTCTGTGCGGACTCCACACAGTATGTTTGCTGCCCAGTTTCATTGTTCCGTCTCTTAGCTGGCTTGTACATACCATTGTTTGCACCCTCTTCTACTTTTCCTCACAGTGGTTGCTGTGAATGGCTTTTCCGGCATTTGAATTGTTGCAACCTGAGCAACCGTCCGTTTCTGATATGTACCCTTGTGACAAATTTATGGTGATCATCACTACCATATAACATGCCAGGTGGGCTGTCAGTGGTGTTAAGATCTTTGGGACAACTCATGTTCAATACATGCTGTCACCACAAGTTAATGAGCATTGTCGTGCATGATAGGTGGCAGCGGATAAGCTGGTGGTGCCAAATGCTTTTGGGTCACTTCTGGAGAGAGAGGTGGCCACCCCCAGATGCTCAATGCCAACGCACTTGCCTTGCTTTTACTGAGTTTTTCATTTGCGGACAACAAACTGCAGACGCTTCTGCGTCTGCTTGTCATATGCCAACTCAGCACATTCATGCATTGTATTGTTAGCATGGCATTAAGAGATTTTGGAGTGCAGTGGCCTATCACTAGTTTGTGCCAGGTCATCCAGCCTACATCTAGGGGCCGTTGTCTGATATCTGAGAATAAACATCCTGTGGGCAAACTATACATGCGAAAGCAAACTGGAATGGAAAAATTGTGTCTGATGTTGTTCTACTGCTGGAGGCTGTTGTGAGCAGATTTTGCCACACCAGTACTGTTGGAGCAGCGTCAATGTTGACATACTTGGGCATCCACCAAAGAATTTCCTTTTTTAATGGAATGTTCGTGCTGCTAAGGGGGCTGTTGGCGTGAATGCCAGCACTGATCACGATGCCACGAATTTCTACACTGCTCTGCCTGCCAACAAGCTTGAGCTGTGGTTTGCATTGGAGTCAGCCCGTCTGCAGGTGTGAGTACTGGCATGAGTGCTGCGCATCGTCCGTCTTGCCATCGCTTGGTGTAAATAGGATGGCTAAGCTTGGCTGCCCTGTATCCACTCAACCACTCAACTGTATTCTTGTTGAGTTGCGAATTTGCCTACCTATGGCAAATATGGGCCATAAATGGCGCAATACTGTCCGCAGCCTGCTCACACTTTGATTGTCTTGCAGTGTTTTTCCCAGTATGCTTCCAGTCAACTTGTGTTTCCTCTTGCCCTCTGAAACATCCACACAATATATGCAAATGGAGAAGAATCGCAACGGTTGTATTCAAGAGGGTGGGACGGGTGCTCGCACAGGAGCACGCCTGTTGAAGCGCAGCCATCTTTCACCCTTTGTAAGTCGCTGCTGCAAGGCATCTGTATTGGCCCCGTTGGGCTGCTTCCTCCACCATGCTGGGAACACAGACTCATTAGAAACTCTTTCTGACTTGCTAGACAGACATCCTGGAAAAACAAAGGGTTGAAATGCACCCATCATCTGTAAAAGCTGGAGGTGGTGCTTCATCACCTTCTGCGAAATGTACTATATTAGTTATATCAACATATATCAATACTGATACATATTACAATGTATCAATATGATGTGCAGACATGCATATGTATTGGTTAAATAAATGAATAAACAGAATGTAATTATGCTCAAATTCCTGCAATTAGGTTGAGTAATGGTGAGTAGAAGTTGTAGTTGTCCCGACTGCTCAACTGCAGGAGCGTTTGCCCCCTGCAGACCCCTGTGTTCCGCCAGCTGTATAGTGAGAAGAGAGTGGTCTCAGAGGAGCGGCAACTGCGTGTGGAGAGCACCCCTTTTGGGAAATACCAGGAGCAATTCAATCTGGCAGCACTTGCAAACAATTACAGAAGGCAAGTCAGATGTGACCAGAGTTGAGAAATGCGATGTGCAAAGTTGGGAAAAGAGTTTCTTTTTTTCATCACACTACACCATTCGCTCACGTACTTGAAATACAATTTTGAAAATTGTCGCAAGCCAGTTCAGCGCAACTCAGGTCTCTGCTCAGCTCTGGGCAGTTGTGGGATTGGTGTTTGCCATGCAGCAACTGGGGGAGTGAGCTCCCAAAGATGTGTCTCTTTTCCCCAGAGCTGTCGACTGCAGCATGGAAGAGCAGCATGCAGCCACCAGCAGTGCATAGCACTTGTCTCGTCGGTGCAGTGCACGACTTTGTTAGTTAATTCAAAGCATTTGTGTGCATGAATTGCCATCTTCCCACAAGTTCAGAAAAGCACAAAGCCATGCCCTCGTGACGCAGGGCTGCTGCAGCTTCCATTAGATACAAAGCAAAGGACAATCTTTCTGCTGTCGACATCCATGAAGCCGAGCACCAGCGGCACATGTGCCTGATAGGGATTGAAGGATACTGTCCCTTTCAAGCAGAATCCATGCCCCTGATGATATTACCACCAGTGCTTGCTGTCTGTCTGTGGATGCTCATCAGTGTAGCATGTGGGTGTGTTGGCTGGAAAGTTGGCCTTGACGATGGCAATTCTCTTCACCAGGTATGGCCAGTTCTGGTCAGAATGGCCTGTTGGTTGTGTAACTCAACATCGTGAGAGCACTGCTAGCATGCCAACATGCAGTTTTGAGCACACTGGCCCTTATTGTACTTGCAAGCAAGAAATGTTCTTCCGTAGTGTACCTGGCGTGTGGATTTGATGCAAATTCTAGAGTCAAGAACATTGTGTCTGCGTATTCAATCGCTGATTTGTGACGTCGGGATGATTTGTGTGATGTTTAGGCCGATAATAGGTGTGCCAGAAGACCTTGACTCTCTGGGCAGAAGAGAAGTCACAGATTTCTTTGCACAGCATTATCAGCCATGTAATGCAACCATTGCTATTGTTGGTGAGTGTCAGGGCACTCTTTGTGACAATTAGTGATATGGCAGCATGCAGAGGTCACGTTGGTGAATTCGAAATGCAGCATCTGCCACAGCAGAATTTGGCATTTATCAGCACGGGGTGTTGCTTTGATAGCCGTTGACTTCATGAACCCTTTCCCACCAAATGCCATCTGCATCGTCGGCAGGCTCCTTGTTGGTGCCCATGTGTGCCTAATAATGGCACTTTCAGGCCTCTACTATTGGAACTGCTAATTGAAGCATTGCAGGATTGGGAATTGTATGTTTGTGTTCTGGCTGAATTTTGATATCCTTGAATTGCACAGCCTATGGACATACAGCGATTGCTTGTATACACTGGGAACATCTGTCAAGAGGCAGTCTATCAAATGTTTTGATGTGTGAAGTTAGGCCAAGCCGGTTGCTGCACGGTGGTTGCACGTTTTGTGGTTCAATTGTGCATATCAAAGCAAGGAAGAAGCCGTCGGATACCCTGTTTCTTTCGTGTTCTTGTCAAATTTATGCAGCTTTTTGGTTGTCAAGCATGCGTCTGCTAAATGGCATGTGTTTGTCCAACCCTGGCAGATGGGAATGTGATGACGATGGTCCTCATGCATTCGCAGGTGACGTGAACCCTGGTCAGGTGGAACGCTTTGCCGAAAGGTATTTTGGGTCGTGGACGAACACCACTACCAGCGCCTGCAAGCCAGCAGCTAGTTTGAACAGCGCAGACTCCACTGAAGGCCTGCCAATCCCAGAGGTAATCGTCCATAAACTTGTGAGTGCGGACTATGTAAAGGGGCTACAGGAACAAATATTGTCTGATTGGTTTGAAATATGGCCGAGTTGGTGGTTCAATATTGGTGGCCAGCTTTATCTGATGTGCTGGCCACTCCCCCTCTTGTTGGCACTGATGAACGGTTCAGTGGTGTGCATGCTGTTTCTTCCAGCAGAGCAGATGCCAGCATTCTTTGTGTTGCCTGTGTTGGCTGGTCTCTGTGCTGCCCTTCCAAGTCCATCATTTTTGACAGAAGCTTAGTGCTGCAACACCGTTGCGAAGTGTGTATTGTGAAATGGCCAAGCGACCCCAGGCAGCAAATGCAGGACATGAACAATGGCAGGCGATTGGGAACGTCGGTAGAGGCTGTTGATGTCCATGCCTGGCGCACAGAACGGCGCCGCTGGGAAGTTAGGAGTTGTGCATACCATTCGATATGGATGGCGACTCAGGCTGCAGCATAATGTTGCAAGAATTTGGCTATTATCAAATTGTCATCACATGATGAACAACCGTCCATCGGACCAAAGATGCTGGGAACCTGCGACTGTCTATTCCGCTGTTTCAGCGACTTCCATGTAAGCACTGGCGAGGAACACTTGGCCGTCATGTGTTCAGGCCACTCGCCTGCTGATTGTGCGCCCAGGAAGGCTGCGTCAATAGGATCGAAAGAGCGAACGAGCTCTTTCGCTCAAAGCCGACTGAAGAAATTAGGTGAAACGGCCATTTTCTTCTGGTGTTATGATGTTCAATTTGTTCATGTGACGCCCCCTAAAATCATTGTAACGAGCTTGTCAGTAGCGCGCCACGAGTTACAAGGGAACCAAATCAAAGCTGAATCGTAGTTGAACCGTAGCTGGGGCTTCCCAGTTACAGCTTGGGTACTGCTGGCAATTTAGGTACTGCGGGTCCTTTTGGGTTGTTGAGGCCTTGTAGGTCTTTCAGGCCCGCCACACCTTTCATACCCTTCAAGTCTCTTGCGCTCCTGTAACCGCGCTTCAGGCTGTCTTGTCAGGGGAAACGAAGGAGTTGCGGCGCACCTCCAAGTCGGGGCCCGCCGCCCTGATGGGATTTTATCGCCCACCGCTGACGGGCCAGAGCGGCGTCTTGCTGGACGCCATCCGGGAGGTGCTGGTTGGAGGACGGACGGCGCGGATGATCAAGGATTTGGTGATCCCGGGCGTGGCCCTGAGCGCCCAAGTGGTGACACAGTATCCCGGGGCGAAGCATGCAGGGTTGGTCCTGGCCTACGGGATTCCCGGCCGAGGTGTGCACTTTGGCTGCGGACCGTAGGTTTTTTAACCCTTCCGCTTAGTAACGTAACGCTTGGCCTTTTTTGCGTAGAAACAGTAAAATAAATAACGCTGTTTAATGAAGCTTTGTGGAGGAACATGCAAATAACGGGAATAACACTCTGAAAAACAAAACGCGGAGCGAAAAGAGTGACGGTGAAATTTTCCGATGCGGAGGGTTTTAAAAAGCTGCGGTGTCTGAGGGCTGCGCTGCACGCCCGAGTGACCTTTTTGTGCATCTATCTGCGGATCGCGAGCCCGGCCGCCATCGAGACACGCTTCAAATCACGCGCACGCATCGTCGAGTTTCTGGCGGTCGGATGTTTGCTCTTGTTGTTTATTGTCGGAACTGACAGGTCACTGTCTTTGCGGCTGCAAGGCGGCAACGGCTGTAAAATTCGATCCACAGTGTCTCTGGTGATGGAATTGGCTAGGATTTCACGACAGGGTTTGTGCGCTTGCCTTTTGGCGTCGAGGTAGCAAGTCACGGTGCAATGCAACGGGAAGAGTTTAAGGGCCATTACTGCGCTTGCAGCTTGATGTCCTACTCTGATGCAGCTGGATTGCAAATGCCAATAGGAAACCAGCAGTTCCTGCACGCGAAAAGAAAACGGCAAAACTTGGAAATTTGTCGTCAATCACGTCAAATCTATTGTGCCGCAAGTGTTGCAAGACAGGCAGCGGCAATTTTATTGTGTTGCCATGTGTCGTTGTTCAGGGCGGTCGGTCGACGACGTTGCGCAGGACCTCAAGGCTCAACTGTCCAGGATTGCAGATTCGGGCGTGACCAGGCAGGAGCTTCAGAGGGTCAAAAAGGTGGGGGCATACTGCCTGAACACCGTGTGCCGTGCGCATCCAGATGCCATCGTTAGCGCAATGCGTATGTCGTTTAAGAGACACCTCGTGGTCTCGTTGTCTCCGATCCGATTTTGAGATGTGGGAACGGACAACCAGAGTGCTTTGGCAGCCTTGAGACTCCGCTTGATCAAAGAGAGGCTCACGGCATTGCTAGATTGCAGCAACTGTTGCATTTTCCATTGCATGCCCACCACGACCGCCGTGCGTCACAAGGTGCAGCAAAATAGCCTCATTCTCCACAGCTCACAGCAATCGATGGCCTGGCCATGGAGAGTTTGGCCGCTGGCAGATCACCCGCACGGGTTTCGAATGAGCCTGAAGCTATGTATCGAATGGTCACACTACTAGGGCAGCGTAGGCTGCCATTGGAAATCTCAAAGCTGGCTGAAGATGCCCCAATGGGCCAATTCACCCCGTTCAAATTTCCTTGCCTACAAACAATATGCTCAGATCCAAATGGCTACTGTGGTAAGAAAAGAGTAGGCCACATCTCCTCTTCCCCGTTGTTCGAACCAGACGCTGAACCGAAGTCGGTGCGGTGGTGCGAACTCAGACAATCTTCACTGGATGAAAGTGCAGACTTGTGGGATTGGGCAGGGTTTTTTGTGTAGTGTGTTCGTGTAGTGTATTATTTGGGATGTTTGTATTTTGGGTGGTGTATTTTCGGTGTTTCACGCGGGAGACTGACGGCCCCACTGTGCACCAGTCCCTGCGATTCGACCTGTTCCAGCTGGCCCGCAGCAACTCGTCGCTGGCAGCCTCCCTGTGCGTCTACAGCACCCTGCAGGGCAGCTGGCGCTCCATGCTGGAGGAGCTCGACGCCATGGAGACGGTCACGGGGTCCCAGATCCAGGAGGTGGCGGCGCAGACGTTTCGGGAGGACAACTGCTTCAGCGGCTTCGTGGAGCCGCTGGAAACGTCGGAGGCATGAACATAGGCATGGGGATTGTTTGCGGTTCCTGACGACGTTGATGGGGATGGCCCGGCATTAAGCTGTGGAAGTCGTCCACAATTCGTTGATGGAGATCGACGTGTTGCAATTGATGAGTGTTGGAAGAACGCGCAGGGGATGCGCAAACGCGTTGCACCGTGGAGGGGCGACCCAGCGGCAACAGGCAAGCCAGTGAATTGCCCGGCAGGAGCAAAACGGGGCCCCGCCCTGCCAAGGAAACCAGGGTGGGCAGAGGGCGATTTGGGGAATTTTATTGGTCGAGTTTGACGCAGCGGAGCCCGTGGCCCCAACTTGGCAATGGCGTGCATGCAGCACCGCCCACTGGCAGCAGGGCAGGCTGCACGCATGGCGAATTGCACGTTTGGCGTGTGGCTGCAGCAAACTAACAGCAAATTGCAATTGTGAACTGGCACTGGCACCGGTTAGGTATGAAGAACCACATTCCTCGCCGGGAGTTCGGCAACGCGTTTCAGACCCGCTGTCAGGCCCTGCAATAGGGCGGCCCTTTACGCCCTGAACTCGCCTCATGTCTAGGTTGACCAGGCAAGGTGATTGCGAGCGCGGACAACAGCTGCCAGGATGGGCGTACAACGAAAACGTACAACACATGTTTGTCTCCATTGGGCTGGCGCAGAAGAGCACCAGCCAATAATGTACCATCAGTCCCCAGGTGGAGATGGGAACCCCGTCATGGGGCAGTCCGCCCGGGGTAGTGGGAGCTGCCCACCAAAGAATAAACGGAGCGGTGTATTGTCACTGTCCTTGCACAGTTGCAGCGGACAGCTGCGTCAAGATGCGTCCTTCGCTGTCCGCCACCTGCCAGCCATCCGGTGCACGGCGCATTCCGATGCGCCGACCATGCCTGACAGCATCGAGCCCGCTGACTCTTCGTCAGCCAGCACACTGCGGTATGCGTAACGACGATGGCGATTACTCCATCAACCACCGTTTCCCCGGCACCGGTGCCAACGCATTCACCCACAAAAAGCTGTGCCCCGTCGTCCCTACAAGGCATTGGATAATATACACACAGGCGGCGAAGGGCGTCAAGCCTGGGACGCCTTGACGGCGGCCACCACGATCGCCGCCGTGCCCTCGCCAAGCACCAGCCCGCTGGCCACCACGATCATGAGCGACGCATGGGAGGCCGGCGACGCCCACAGCCACACCTGCTCGGCCAGCGACCCCAGGAACCTCGGCAGCGTCAGCTGCGGCCCGACGTACATGCCCACGGCAAACCCAATGCCGCTAGGCAGCAAGTTGGCGTAGGGCCCGAGGGACCGAAATTTGAGGTAGTGCTGCAGGATGACCACGGCGGCGGCCAGGGCCGCCCCCGCGGCGGCGAATTCCGCGACCTTGGCTGGGAGGGACCCGCCGTTGAAGAGGCGCGCCATGTCGAGCCACATGCTGGCCGTGGGCACCTTGAGCTCTGGGCCGGGCACGGGCCAGGCGCTCGTGAAGAGGTCATAGGCGACGACTGAGACGCCCACGCTCAGCGTGGCGCCGATCAGCTGGGCGATGAACTGGGGGCGGGGGGACACGCCTGCGCAGCAAGCGGAAAGGCGTGACGTCCAGAGTCGCATGACGGTGCTGGCATGGGTATCGACCATTGAGCATTCAAAGCTTCCAATTTTGCAGCTTCCAATTCTCTCATTTGCAATTTGCTAGTTTACATTTTTTGCCTGTTGCCACTTTCATTTGCTATTGTTGCGGCTGTGTTGTAGATTATATTCGCACAGATACTTGTCCAGATTCCCGACAGCTTCGCTCGACAGCGAGCTTTGAGCCAGGGACGGCCACGTTGCGCCGCCTGGTAACACATCTTGACGCGACTGCTTCATGGCGAACTACTTTGGCACTTCATCCAGGCTGGCGCTTCCTTCAACGCGTCTAGGTGCCGCCGATTGACTATCGGTGTTCAGTGCAATCATAGAAAACCAACAAACCAATGGCCTTGCCCCCCTTGTGCCAGGCCGGACGCAGTCTCGAATGTCGACGGCAAGCTGTCGATGCAGTACTTCCGGAGCTCCACCTACGCAACTGGGCACTAGAGCAGGCAGCCTCCGGACGAAAAAGTCGAAGACAGCGGGGAGACACAAAGCATACCAGAATGGAAGATCATCTCGGTGAGATGATCACGTCCAAACCCAGCACAGAAACATTGAGAAAAGCGAGAAGGGAAAGGGAACGACAAACAAATTTGCTGGCCGCTGTCCGCATTCCCACAGTGTTTCCCAATCTCGCTGGCCAACGGACGGCCTGGGCACGCTGCCGCCCCGGAGGAGGCGACTCACCCAAGAGATGCGCCGTCTTGAAGTCTTGCATCATGTCGCCCGCCTGTGTGGCCCCCGCCTCGGCGATGGCTCCCGCAATCAGATTCGGAACAACCCGGCCAGGCGCCAGTCCAGCAAAGACAATCTGGCGAGACAAGCATCGTCGTCACCGTGGAGCGGAAGGATGGAAAAAAATGGGACGAAAATGTGGCGCCAAAGGGTGTCCGATTACTAATCCAGCGCGGTGTCACAGCTCCGCAAGCATTGGTGCTGTAGGTGATGCAGGTGGCCGATCAGCCAACCGTCGTGTGCTGCGTTTTCAATCCGACAAGCTTCGGCTCTCGCCAAGACGCCTCTTGTCTCCGGTACCTCTTTTATGGATATGTACATTTCCAAACGCTGCAGATACGCAAAGCCGTGGCAAACAATCCCCTCACACCTTGCAGTCGATGCCAGGAGCAGCAGCATCCAATCGATGTTCCTTCAACGTCTCCAACATACAAAACAATTTTGACAAACAACTTCGCCCGAATCAGTGATTCGACCCGATGGCCGGCACAGGTCTACTCCCCAGTCGCCTTCTTTCACGCCAGCTGTCATTGCCACTTTCTTTCGAGTGTTGTGTGGAATTCCGCTGAGGAGGCTACCCCGCGAACTGACTCACGCAAATAGACTCTCTGTCCAGCAATTCTTGCGCTGTCTGCCACTCTTCCACAGGTTTACATTCTTGGGTGGTTAGGCGCCACCGTGACGTGCCGCAGAATTGAGGTATCTCCGTGACACTGCAAGCGACAGGGCCTTCTGAAACTGCACGGCTTTTGCGAGCTTCAGAGAAAACACAATGGAAACAACAAAAAAAAGGGATGCGCGCATTCGAACACGCCTGGTGCACAAGTGAGCACGGCAGATGCGTCAATCTTCCCGGCGACTGGAACGCCACACATGCAACTCTGTCGTCTGCAGGTTGGCAGTTGGGGCCTTTCCTTTTGCTATCCACAAGTGCAGTCCAGGCAGAACTCCGGTCAATTAACGGACCCCCGAATAGAAGCCAAAAGCACATCAAACACTGCATGTGCCATTGTGTACTAGGTGGTGTTCAAATCTTTCCATACCTAGCACCGGGATAATTGCGACGTGTGGCAAGACAGCCTGCTCACCTGTGAGATTTTGCCAACGCCGCTGACAGGGTTCAGGTCTGTTTCCCCAAGCGCCCTCACTGCCAGGACGGCGACCAGCAACGCCAGCAGGACAGCCACGATGGGCTCATAGACCGCCATGGAGAACATCGGTGACACCACCGCGGTGCACAACACTGCAAAAATGGCGAAAGAAGCACTGTTTGGCAACCCATTTTGCCTCACGTCATTTCCTTGCGGGCTGCTAGAAACCTGACACTGTCTCACGATTTGAGCTCAATAGAGAGACAAGTTCCGTGATCAGTGCGTTACATTCTCAGGTTGCCTTTAAGAACACATCCATTCACTTTTTGCCGAAATATTAACAGAAGAACAGCTCACATCACTGCGAGGGCTGGCAACCCCAATGGCAAGCCAGTTCACATTGCTGCACATGGTTGGCAATTCAACCATCGTTTAATGGACCAAGCTGCAAACGATCTCGGTGAACATGAAACGCCCGTGAGCAATACAGCACAGCCAGAGCCAAAGGTGTGTGGAAGGTTCACTGCCGGCCACGTTTCGCCAAAACCCGCTTCCGAAAGCATTTGTCAGGAAACCTGACAAAGCGCTGTCCTTGAACCTATGTGTAATGCCGCCCCTCACTCTGAACTATAACGGTTTTGTTCTTTACCACTCGTGGTCTAACAATACGAAATCCATACACAGACAAACGGCCAACTATCATTTCAATTTTGAAGCACAAACGCCTCAGGAACTGTGGTACATGCTCCAACGTCGCTTATGCATTCATCATCCATGTCATCGAAGAGGAAACAGACTCTATGCGTGCACCTGCGCCACAACCTCACTGAGTTGAGGCTGGATAGGCAGGTGCTGAGCGGTTTGAGACTTCAGGACTCTGTGTCCCGCAGGTCTGGGGCTCTGGCATGGATACTTTTACACTACATTTACCTGCATGAGAGTGAACAACTGCCTGTGGATATAAGCATTCAAGGGTTACTGCCAACAGCAATTTGGGCAGGCTCAAATCATGTGCCAGCTCTCTACCCACCAGTCGCAGCAAGGAGACCCCCAACCCACCAAGAGGTGGGTATGTCGCCACCGTCTGGAGTGGGCGCTGCTTTGAAAACGTGCCGTTGCGATCGTCTGTTGCCCAATTTCATCACCAGTGTTGCAAGCAGCAGAAGCAGCAGTGACACCAGGCTGTCGCTGAGCATGACGGCGAGAGAGACCCAGAGAACCCAACCTGACCCCCAAGTGAAGGACACACAGAGGCACAGACCTCGCATCAGAAACACCAGGGACTCTTTCACAGGGGTACAGTCGAGGTGTTGTGTGCATGGTGCTGAGCAAGATGGGCAAGTTGTTTATATTGGCAGAGTGGACGTTGAGTTAGGAGTCGGCTGTGTACTTGATCCCTAAATGTTGCTGATGTTGAGGAACAACATCCAGAGAGCCAACATTCCTCCCCAGTGGCCCGCTGGATAAGTACTTCGCATGAAAATTGCTGCTGATGTCAGCAAATAGGGATGACCATGAGAGAAACGAAGCTGGGAAAGGCGCATTCAGCAAGATGCTTCCGGTGTGTGCATGTAAAGAGTTGATTGTAACTGCCGGGCAACACACTGGCCAACAACTCATTGCAAGTTTCAAAGCAGCAGTGGGCCAAGAGTGTTGAGCTTTCCCATGGGCTTCAGCAGCACTGACAGTGCTCCTGTTGACTGACGACAATACATTGGTTAGGAACCAGATGTGTCCTTGTCGCAGCATTGACTGTGTCCTTGTCGCAGCATTGAGTGAGCCCATCCCCTCTCCCACTTCCCACACCCTCACCATCCACCCACTCATGTTTTGCCACCCACCCAAAGCAGAATTTGGGACCGGCAAATTGCATCACAGTATTGCAGGTTCAGATACAAATTCTTGCATATTGAAGTATTATCTTGGCCAGGATGACAGCACCCGATCTCAGCACTCCACTTTCTGCCCAGGCTCAAAAGTTGCACTTTCATCCCACCTGTTGCACCGTTCTCTGTGCTGCTGATGGGCCCTGGAGCCCACCCACGCCTCCTGGCTATAGGCCCTAGCCATGCAAAGCCAGTGAGGGCCCCGGCAAGCATTGACCAGCATGTACGGGGGCCCATGATCATGCCCTGGCCGATGTACCCCATCTTCAAGCTCAAGATCCAACCCCACTCGGTGGCTGCTTTGAAGCCCAGCCAGCTAAACACAGGGAAGTCCTTGAAGATGTATCGACAACTCTGCCCCTCCACCTCTGTAGGCAAGCCGTCGCTGTGGCAAACAGCCACCTGGTCCCAGCACAGCACACCAGTGAATACTGGCATCAAGTACCTCACTTAGACAGCACAAATTGGTCTGATGTACACATGGTCTACAGTGTAGACTCTACGTCCCATTCGCACACAAATTTTGTAGCAATCATGATACAACACAAACAGGAAACGCAATTTTGCAACTGGCAACGTGTCTCACTGGTGACCAGAGTGAAAACACATTTTCAGGAGCAAGCTCCCCATACAGATGCCTTGCACGGCAGCAGGGTGCTGTGAGCCATCTGTATCTGAGTCCAGAAGCAATATATACTCAGTTGAAATTCCCTGTCATCTGTGTGGATCAGCATAACAGTAGCAGTCCTTGTCCTTCCTCACAATCAACTTGCAGGTCAGCAGTTGACTCATCCAGTATATCAAAACAGTGGGTCAGCAGGTGGAAGTAAGCCCATCATCGCCTTGAAAGGCACAAGTCAGTGTTTACCCACTTTTTGACAAATAAAATCAGTGGAGGACTGAAATCAGTGGACAAGATACTCATCAGGGCATCACGGGCATCGCCAGCCTGTGCTTCAGACTGGCACCAAAGGATCCTTCATGAATCAAGGACAAAACACAACTGGACCACTGCCAAAATGGACACTCATGTGCAACAAGTACGCTCAGATTTGGCAGCCATGACAGCACCAAGGGACAGCCAAAGGCCTGCTCACCAGCTCAGCAACCATTTTATACAAAAAGGCAAACGAAAAAGCCACAAGCAAGGCCACACATGAAGTCTTCCAGTCCCCTGACACTCCCAACTCTTCATGCCCCTCTTCCTCCTCCTCAATGCTTCGCATCTTTGCGCTCAACGATGATAAGAGTGACTGCATCGTTCCCGCACGCCCAATTTCGGGTATTTCTTGCGGCGGGACTGGCGACTCAGAGGCCCACACGAGGTGTTCAGCGTCGGAGCTAGAAGAATTGACAAACCACATAATATCTCACATAATATCGCATCAGCGACTTCTGCAGCATCCTTTACGACATGGACAAAGTGTGGCACCCATATGTGGCTGAAGGAAGGTGCCAATGTACTAGAATAAGTGACATACTTTCCTTTCTTTCAAGAGGAAGACAAGCTCTGGCATGCAACACCCTGCAGTTCAAACAATTGAGCCCTCGCTTAGTGGAGCGGCCAACTGCACCTCAAGCGCACTCAGCCCTATTCACACTTTCTAACCTGGTCTCATAAGCCCCTGAGGTATTCGTTCTACACTCAAGGTCTTTGCCGCATACTCAAGTTGTGGAAGAGCAGGCCATCCATCAGGAATGCCCACCTTATTCCAGTGTGAGCCCCTGCTGCCCGTTCCTCAATTCCTGCTCCATCCTCCCCTCCCTCCACATTATCAAGCCGCTCATAGGCCTGCACCCCTGACTCGTTGTGCATCAGCTGTATGACCTTTGCTGTTGCGGCACCCGACGGGAACCTTAACCGTTCCCTCACGATGGTCTGTGCACGCAGGGGCACAGCTGTGAAGACTCCAAGATAGGCAACCGCCAGGGACCAGAGGATGAGCTGCAGCACGCTCAGCACCACATGGCCATTCGGTGGGTTGTCTGTGGGTGTGAGCATGCCCAAGGCAGGGATGATACCCACATAACCTGGAGTGAAACGTGTTGATGAGCCAACAGTGATGCGCAGTGAGAGGCAACATAGAACATGATGCGCAGTGAAAGGCAACGTAGAACGTGATGCGAATGAATGCATTGGACTGACTGACTTTCCTCCATAACAGCAACAGCACCAAAAATGCACCAGTCGCACACATTTCTCTCCTTTGAGGATGCATTAATTCAGTCAGTTGACTTGTCTTGTTGTCCATTTGACAGAGGGCAGTTGACAACGCCCTTTGGAAAGTGGTGCCCCTCAGTACAAGCTGGGCAAAGGCTTTGAAGAAGGCAGATATGGTACGAAGATTTGGCAGCCAGGGACAGTGGCGAGGGGGGAAATGATATGATTCAAATCGAGGCAAGCATATCCATGCACACGAATTGTTTCAGCATTTCCGTGCCTGTCTTGTTGCAAATATGGCAGCAGTTCCACAATCGAATGGGCTGTTGTGTCCTCACAGAAAACAGCACAAAAGATGCAAGACTGAACCAAAAAGCAGGAGTTCACGCAAAACGCAGAGCTATGCCACATATGACAGGTTGACAAGAATCGACACCAGGTCTAGAAACAGCCAGCTTCCCAATGTACACTTCCTGGTGTCTGGTGTGCATCAGGAACAGTCCCAATTTAGCACCACAGCTGCAATGAAAAGGCCACACTTGCTCACCTGCTGTGAGAGGCATGGTTGCTGTAGCCACAGCAGTTGTCTGCAGAATCACATTCTCTGCCATGCTGAAACCCCTCCCCAGACCGCACTTTTGAAGAGCCTTGAATGCTCCAAAGCCCAGCACCGCGGACTGCAGGCTCCCCATTGTAACCCAACTGAATCCCACACAAAGAATTTGAGTCACAAACATTCCACAACGTCAATTCGATATACATTGCAGGTGCCTGCTATTTAACATGTGCACCTGCTGCAGTTTCATTGGAAAATATTCCTTCTTGACAACTGAAAGCGGAATAAAACTAACAATCATCTTCCCACAACATCTCAGATCTGGTCTCCCACTAATCGGCTGTAGCGGCGATCATGACAGCAGTAATACAACGTTGAGAGCAGTACAAATCTGGACTGATGAACACACCTTCACAAGATCAAATCGGTGGTCAGGAAGTTCCTGGATGCAACACATATGCCATGTGGCTGCAAGCAGTGCATCTCTCGGCTTGGCTGACGCCAGCCTGATTGGACGCAGTTATGGCAGGCCAACAACTCACAACACAGCCAAATGTCCCAAGGGTGCTCCCATTCCCACCACATGGTGTCTCGAGCTCAGAAAATTCTGTTAGACGTTATGGCCAGTAAGCCTTGCACCAAGCATATTCAACACTCATGGATGCAAATTCTATATTTGGAATTTTCTTCCTCCCCTGACATTCTTCCCAAAGAGCAAACTCTCTCCGCATCTTGCAAGGTGTTCTCCCCGTTAAGTCGCTATTCCCCTTATTTCACCAGTTGTAATACAGGGGGGGAGGGTGGTTGGGGCCCAGTCCATGAAGTTCCCAACTGCCCATTGACTACACAAGTTGAATCAGAGTGTTGCCAAACTTGATGCAAATCAGCTCAAGGAAGTCTCCTTCCAACAGGTCCTTTCACACCGATGGTGGCCTAAGCAACACTCACCCTGATTGAAGCCCAAAGTACATGTTGGAGCAGCACATTACCACCCCAACCAGCAGGCCCATCCCAACTGCCCGGAAGGTGAATTGCCTGTCATGGGTATCAAGCACACCATTGGCAGCACCATGGCCATTGCTGCCGCTCATATCCGTTGCGACTAATTGGTCCACTGTGGGCATGAGATAAGACAGAAAACTGTCAGATGGAATGTGCCAAGAAACAGCGGGAGTACAATGGGCTGTCGATGGCTGACAAGCACTGCAGTCACGATTTGCTCATATTTTCCCATCTTCCGTATACCTTCGGGGGTAACGCTGCCGGTCCCAATTAGGGGTCGACATGCCAGACCAAAGGCAAAATGTAGATTTCCATACCAGAGAACGCGCAAACATTTGTTAGCGCCTGGCGTTGGGCATCCATGGGATCTGAACAACAGCAACACGTGACAGACGCAGGGGGGACATGTACAAATTTTCGAGAAGGTTGGCGTGAGATTGACCCTGCTGCTGGGGTACCGGTGGACGATGAACGAACGAGGACTGGATTTGTGAGGTCAGCAAATCGCGCACGGCAAATCAACCTCGCGCTGCGGCTCGAAATTCAGCAACTCTACAAATAGGTGCAGCCTATCCAGATTCAGAAACATTTTCTTCGGGCTGCTCAAAATGGGCTTCATGGTCTGCCGGGGCAACAAAACGACCGTCACCCAAGGAGCGCCCAACGACAAAGGCCGAGCCCGACCTGCCACAGACTGGCTCCTCTCGATCTCAAAGGAAGTCGTGAGAAAGTGAGACAGAGGCAGTTGGTGCCCCTCGCCCCGCAGCCTCGAGGCGGGCATTCAGGAACCCGACCTCGCAACGTTATTGTCGCCCCTCTCGGTTGGCTTCAACGCCACAGGGGGCAATTTCGAAGGCCTGGAGACGTGACTCATCGGCAGTGAGTCACAACGAGTGATTCACACACATGGAATCCACACCCTGGTGCCAGGCCGGCTGTCGGTGGCCCCAGTAACGAGAGGGATTTTGCGTGACCACATGTGCGCCGCGATGGCGACCATCGTGTGTGTGGGGAGGCGGTGATTCACCGGTCATCACCCAATCCATCACGACAGCCGTGTTATGTTGCACTGCTTTGCTCGGGCAAGACATGAAGCTGGAGTCAAGCCGACGGCAGCGTCCACGCCACCCCACTGCCTTCTCATGTAAAGACAGTGATGATGGTGACTAATGATGATGACGACCGTGTTATTGTCAGCCGGTTGAGTGATGACTCAAACAGCTCCCTTGGAGTGCTCACAGTAAGCGCAGACTCCGAACTCTTTGCCGATCCAGCGGCGTCCATACGCAGCCTCACTGGGAAGAGGATTGTCCGATACCTATCAATGCCGGATATGAAGCTTATGAAGAGGTTATGAAGGTAATGAAGGGTACTAGGGACTTGAGATTCTAAATTCTAAAACAACCCAAACCCAAAACTGACCTTTGTGACCTTTATGACCAAAACGAGTTCATTGATTCATGACGCCGTGACCTTCATCACCTTCATGACCTTCATGTCCGGGAATGAAAGGTATCGGACATTTGTGACTGGGAAACTCTAACTCGAAGCCAGGGCTTTCACTTTCGCGGTGATCGCTGCCATTTCCCAGTTGGAACTTTCAACACAGCCTTCCTTGCCGTCAGCAGCATGACACACAGCCAGTCTCTTCCTCTCACAACCGCCCGTCCTGCGACTTGTGTCGCAGAGATCCTCATCGGTCACAAACGCCCACACAACACTTCGGTCATGTGCAAAGGCACCATCCAGGTACAGCCGCCGTGTAGGACATGCCATTCATGTCTATAGACTTCAATCAGAAATCAGTACGGGGCATAGTTTCCTCGAACTCGGACACTCTACCATCACAGAACAGCATATCGAGGTAAAAGAGAGAGATAAAACTCTAGTCTTTAACCTCCAACTCACCACTCAAATGCCGCATTATTGACAACTGAGATCGGTCATATGTTCATATGCAAAATTTGGAAACTGTTGCAAACGGAGGTTTGTCAACAAAACGATCGAACTTCCGTGAAGTTGTGGGTAAAGTACAGCCACAACTCCCCCAGCCAACCAGGCTTGGTTTTTACATTTACGTTTACGTTTTTGCTCTTACGCTTTTACGCGTAAAACCGTAAATTTGCAAAAGGCCTATTTTTGCGGCTATTTTTACGTTTTTGCGGCTCCCTGGGACACCCAGGTTATATGATGAAAGTTGCGTACAATGATCAGTCCTCCGCCAACTCCAGCACCTGCAACACAATGTCCACCTCGGCTTTGGCAAGTGCGATGATGGCGCTTAGCAAAAACTCGTTTTCTGCCCCTTCCAGGGCGCCCAGCTGCCACTCTCCGGACTCCGTAAGTCTGTATGTACTGTCCTTATGTACACCGGACAGTTTTTACGTTGTATTTACGTATTTTTACGCATTTTACGCGTAAAAATGTAAAAACTATTTTCACGCTTAAAAACGTAAATACGATCAGTTTTTACGGCACAAAGACCAAGCCTGCAGCCAACTTCTTGCGGACCAGGCACCCTGACGAAAGCAAATCTTTCTGAACTGCACCACTTGCTTGTTTAAAAAAATCATGCTATCCCAAAAATCATGAGTGTGTTCAGAACGCACCCGTGAAACAAAACAGGTCAAAAATGTTAAATTGACATCGCCAATACTCGTTCTATCAAAGAATTACAAGAACCCATGGAACAAATTTCACAGTGGCGGTTTGCTCATGCCATCCCATTACACTCATCTTTGTGAGCACCTCTTCGAAATGCAGACCAGTCGCTAGGCAAGAGACGTTACTCAATCATTTCTATGAATTTGATGCATCCAATTGAACCTGTGGTGAGTATGAGGCTAAGGGGGCAACCTGGAAGAAGTAATAGTAGGAAGCCACCAAGCATTTGCGATTTGCTCAGAACAGGTGCGAAAAGTATGAGCAGTGCTCGAAATCATGGTGCCAACATGATTTGGCTAAGCAGTAACATCGCACTACCAGCACTGCGATTGTGCCCAATGGGTATCCGTCCCGGTAGGGCTAAGCTTGGACTTTACGCCGCAAACACAGAACGTATTTACGTTTCAACGCGTAAAAATAGTTGTAACGTTTTTAACGCGGCAAAAAATGCCTGAAGAGCGTAAAAACTGTCGTATACATTATGCCTGTGCTGCGTGATCAAACCGTGACCGACTGTCCCCTGCGCTCGCCATTGGGCGCAATGGAGTGTATGGGCCGTCCGCCAAGCGTTTCTAGGACGTGAAATGCTTGCGCATAATGCCAGAAAGTCGTGAAGGGCGGTGAGGGGCGAAGATGCTGCCATCTCGCTACCATATGCATCTTCTGCTCTCGAGGGGCAACATGCACTGGTGAAGTACTTAAGTACTTCTATACTCTCGTAAGTACTTAATTAATTCAGCACTAGTGGTACGAGTGCCCCGGGAGGTCAGGAAAGAGTTTGCACGCCACCATGCGGTGCGTAAGAAGAAATGCGAAGGCAAGAAGCGCGCCAAGATATCGATACAGACAATGGCTGATTGCAGTTGCGTGTATTTCAGGATATGATTGTCGTAAAATTTGATCATTCCTCCAAGGTATTATGGGGCCAGAAGAACAACAGAACTGTTCAGGAACTTCCCCGCACTTTTCATGTTGTTGTCATATCCGTATCGGACGGATATCCGTCCGATTGACGGCATCGTCTCCGACGACGACGGCGGGATTCCAGCGTCTCCGACTGTGGTAGGCTATCACTCATAGCAGCCTTGTTGCAATGCAAGAACAAGGTTGGGAGTGAGCCCTGCAGCGTTCATGCCTCCAGCACTTCAGGCCCAGCGTTCGCAGCCACCAACTTATCCGTTGAACGACTTTTAAGTCGCTTGGCACACGGATTAAGATTGCTGACCGTCTTTGCGACCTCGCTGCTGCGCTGCCTTCTGTTGCGCAACTTCTGCAAGCGCGCCTGATCTTCCCGCACGGCATCTGAAACATTGCTACTGCATACAGCAGCCCCAAGTCCATTGATGCCAGCCATATGGAGTCCCCGGCGACCACCGCCATCAGTCACAGTGTTGCCGCAATTGTGGCTTGCACAAGCACCTGTGCCTTTGGGCTGTGGCGTGCATGCATATGTATGAATTATTTCACCGTTGGCTTAAGGACCTTGGGCGACGGTGCTCCCTTCTAAGCGCGCGCACAGGCGCCCAGCTCCCCAGGTTGTGTGGACGGATGTTTGCAAGGTCGTGAGGCACAGTCTGTGCCGCACAGGTTGCAGCGCTGCAACTTTCGGACTATCCCAAAGCGATTACACCTCCGGCTTGAATAAAACTGCAATTGTGTGGTGAAATGTGCATGTTTGATATGATGCGGACATTGAGCATTATTGAGCATTATTGAGCATTATTGAGCATTATTGAGCATTATTGAGCATTATTGAGTGTTGTTGAACATTATTGAGCACTATTGAGCATTTCTGAGCAGTATCGAGCAGTATCCAGCAGTGTTAAGCAGTAGTGAGCAGTATTGCGTACCATCGGGTAATATTGCGTATTAATATTAGAAACACACCGTAACACCGTGATTTTATATGTTTGGTGCAGACATTTCTCTGCATTTGCTTTTCTTACATTTTCCATTGATTGTTTTGATTAGCGAATCGGGGGTACTGGGTTGTAGTACCATGACCTATATGACACTGGTGTCGTTTCTTTCAACAAAAATCTGTTAAAAGGTAAGGCGCGAGGTGGACTGTATCCAATGCGCCTCGCACGCTACCTTTTCACAGATTCTTGCCTGGAAAAACACATTTAGCTAAAAAAACTCCAGCTTTTCCCGAAATGCTGGCGTTTGGGAGCTGGAATTAGTTGTGTAGGCTCCATAGGCCAGTTCATTATAGATGCCAACAACACTGGCCAGCGCTAGCACAACATTTATCGTAATGGGATTCCCGCAAGGTTGACGGCTTCCTATTATGGTAAGTGCTGTATCTCATGATTGCGGCCCGTGGTTTGCAAACATGCAACCAGGCTTGGTTTTTACGCCGTAAAAACTGATCGTATTTACGTTTTTACGCGTAAAAACAGTTTTTACGTTTTTACGGGTAAGAATGCGTAAAAATACGTAAACACAACGTAAAAACTGCCCGGTGTACATAAGGACAGTACATACAGGCTTACGGAGTCAGGAGAGTGGCAGCCAGATGCCCTGGAAGGGGCAGAAAACGAGTTTTTGCTAAACACCATCATCGCCCTTGCCAAAGGCAAGGTGGACACTGTGTTGGAAGTGCTGGATATGACGGAGGACTGATCATTGTGCGCAACTTTCATCGTGTAATCTGGGCGTTTCAGGTAGCCGTAAAAACGTAAAAATAGCCGTAAAAATAGGCCTTTTTTCAAATTTACGTTTTTACGCGTAAAAATGTAAAAGTAAAAACGTAAACGCAAACGTAAAAACCAAGCCTGACAAAAAGGACATTCGCAAATAATTCAGCTGATTGCCGCCAGATCAGGGCCGCCATCAGTGTGCTTCCCCGCTCGGTTTGCCGCGAGGCCCTCCACATCGCCGGAATGGCCTCATCCCTGCAGAGGGTTGAATGTAGCACATCCAACCACCGATTGACAAGGTTCGTTGTGGCAAGAGCAATGTGCAATCGCGCGCTTGGCGTCACGCGGCCCCAGGTACTTGTGGCGCTGCGGCATAGTCTTGCCCACACACCTGCACGGCGGGACTCCGAAGCAACACGACGCTGCTCCTGGCACCACTGTACATTGCTGAGGGCCCCCGGGGCTGCCGAAGTCCGAAGTCGCTGGTCGCACGTGCCCCACATCCCACACCCGTCAGTGTAAATGATGCCCATTGAGATGGCCAATGGCCACGGGATGGCCTGGAATGGAAACGCACCCGGAACTTCGGACGCGACGGGTCCTTTGACCAGAGCCCCTCCCTCACCAAGTGAGCTGGTGGGCGGAGGCCCCGCGACCGCGCCCCCACGCGCGCGCGTCCTGCTGTGCGCCCCTTCCACGCGCAGCCGATTGGAAGAATAACGGCTTGCGCGTGAGCACAGCGTAGTTCCCATGCCGTCTCGGGCCGCGAGGTGAGAGGGCCACTGCGGAGGGAGGCGGATGGCACCGCAGGCGGGGCGGAGAGGGGGACGCGCCTTCCGGGCCCTCCTCTGCGCCCTTGTGGCCGTCGGCGCCTCGGTGAGTTGGGCGAGGTGCAATTTCAGAGGGGTCGCGCCGGGAAGTCCGTGGAGTGGGTGGGCGTGGGTGTGTGGCGGGCCCGGCTGACATGCCGCCATCATGCGTGCTCACACAGCTCACGACTGCGAGGTCGCTGGAGGAGCCGAAGTGGCTGCAGTCGGCAGAGAGGTGGGATCAGAGCGGCAGCGGCGCGGGCGGATCGCCCTCTGGGTGACGAAAAGTGGCGTTTGTCCCTGCTGAGAGCCCGCCGTGGGCGCCGTGGGCCGTCTCGCGGGGTGGGCAGGCGCGAATATCCTTGCACGCCGGCTGTTCCGACTACGAGCGGGGTTGCACGGCGGAGGCATCGGGCTGAGGAGCCCCTCGAAACCGTCGTTTGCCTCGCTTTGGCAGGCACCCGCCTGGTCTTGTACCTTGGACCGGGGTGTTGAGGATCCGTGCTCCGGCCGGTGGCCCCAACGTTGTTTACCGCAACCTGCCGGACTCCCTCGAAGAGAGCCTTGGCGCGCCTGTGCACGCTTTGGCTGCGTCAGAGCTGGCCAGCGGGCGCAATGCGCGCGCCGCCGCGGTTGTTTTCCTTGCGCCAACCTGGACTTGTTCACTCCTCGGACTGACAATGGCGCTGCGCACACGCTTGAGAGCTACTACGTTCTCCTGCGACAGCCGGGCCTTTGTTCT
>CAJHUC010001618.1:0-19880 GCA_905146915.1 Ostreobium quekettii
GGTGGCCACCTCTAGTGGACCAGAGCTATCTTCCGGCCCCAAATTTGGGGGCCAGGACTTTTCGTCCCCTATTGGTGCTATCAAAACAATAGAGGGTGACTCTGAGACCTCTTGATAGGGCGGCGGAGAAGGTGAAGCCCAGCACGGCATTCAGCGGTGGCCGATTGTGGGAATTGCTGTCAACACGAAATTGGCGAAATTGGGTTTGTTGTGGAACTTCAAATGGCTAGGCACAAGGCAAACGGTTGGATGGCTAACACCATGTTTTTTTCACAAACGGAGACTAGCTAGATGGTGATGGATTGTGGACCGCACAAAAGAGATGGTTGTTGGTGGCATCTCATGGATTGTAGGCCAAGCTGCCCGGGATGGCCTCGATTTAAGGATCAATTGAGGCAAGATGCCCACACCGAGGTACACAAATACCTTTGGGTGGTACAGCGCACAGGGCTCAGGCTTGAGCGCCCTGGATCCTGGCTTATTCAATTGGTGGCAGGTCCTTGCATCTCGGATCTAGGGTCACAGCGAATTCTGGCATCGTCGACGTTGCGACGATGGCCTTCAGCAACGACGATCCAAATACCGCCAGGCGTGTTTGACCAGCGCTATTCCACGCAAGGGATGCCGCCCTTCACCGCGGCAGTGGCGAAGCTATCCCCTTCGTTGCCCGGGGCGGGAGTGACCCAGAACCGTGCAGATATCCAGCGGAATTGGAATCGGCGCGCCCATTTTTTTCCGAATTCAAGGGCAATTTTGAGGGTGCCCTTCAAGGAGTGGGACTAACTTTTTTCACTTAAAAATTGGTAGTTAGGGGTTTTGGGACCCAATCTTTCTGATTATGATCTTGTTTTGTACTTTTGAAGCTTTCCTTGTAATAAATTTTATACTTTAAATAGAGGACATTTAATATGGGATGGAGGAAGTATGCTGCAGACCAGCTGCGTCGAATCCCCCATTTCTCGCATAAAATCTGGAATGCACCGTGGAAATGCTCTCCGTTATCCGTATGAATTTTTTGCGGGATTCCAAACTTCAAGATGATTTCGTTTACCACGAATTCCACCGTGGCAGCTGCGGTCGCGTTGGAATATGCATGGGCCATCATATAACCCATCATTCCGTCAATCACTACGATTATGCAACGGTTTCTAGCTGGCGTCACTGGCATGCCCAATATCCAATCGATCTGGACCCACTCAAACGGCTGCCTTGCAGCCACCAGCACATGATTCCGTGAAGCCTTTCAAGGCCCATGTTGCGTGCAGCGCATGCACTTATCAACCCAAGCGGTGACATCACCTTTCAAAGTGGGCCACCAGAATGCCCCTTCTAGACACTTCATCGTCACCTCTTTCCCATAGTGGCCCCCAAGTGCAGAATCATGGGCTTGTCATAGGGCCTTTGGTACTTTGGCCTCCAGAAGGCAAATCGCATAGGTGCCACCTGCCATGCGCTTGAGCAGGCGTCCGCCTTCCACCTTAAACCCTTCAGTTGAAAACACTTCCCTCATGACGCCCTGATACCACCCAGAACTCACAAACCGCTGAATCCCGTCAGTAGGGATCGCTGCCATCTTGTCCTCTAGGTCCATGCCCACTTTTCGTTCGCATTCTCCCATGCGCAACTCAGCACATTCAGACAGGTTATCACTCGATTCAATGGACATCTCATCGTCCACTTCCCTGGCCCAGAAATGGAATTCGTCATCATCAATTTCTGCAGCATTTGGTACGATTTCTACCGCATTTCCTGCCCTCATTCTAGATATTCCGTTAGCATTGGAATGTTTCTGCCCTGTGCGCGACTGGAACTCAATATCATATTCTGCAAGTATGCATTTCCAACATGCACATCTCCCAGTTAGATTACATTTCCGCAGCAGCCCCAAAATTGGGATGTGATCGGTTCTCACAACTGTGGTTCGACCTAATATGTATGGCCGGAACTTCACTACAGCCACCACCACAACCAAAGCTTCCCGTTCGGTCACTGAGTATGCCCGCTCTACATTCGTCAAAAGGCATGAGTGATAATACACAGGGTGCTCACTGCCATCCAAAACCTGAGAAAGTACAGCCCCCACCGCATTGTTACTTGCATCGGCGTCCATGATGAAGGGGCGATTGCAGTCCGGTTTTGCCAATACCGGTGCATGGGTGAGGGCCGACTTCATCTCCACAAAGGCCCGCTGGTGTGCATCATCCCATGTAGGCAGCTCAGCGCCCCGTCGCTCTGGGGTCACCTTGAGCAACTCGGTCAGTGGCTTGGAGATCTGGCCGAAATTCTTGACAAAACGACGGTAGTAACCTGTTATACCAAGAAAACTTCGCAGTTGCATTTTTGTGACGGGGATCTCAAAATTCTCCACTTTCTCCACTTTGTCCTTTAGCACCGCCATGCCCCTCGTAGAAAGGGTGTGCCCCACGAACTCCAGCTGCTCAAACCCAATAAAGACCTTCTTGGGTTTGAGTTTCAACTTGAACTCCCGGGAGCGGTCCAGAAATGTGCGCAAATCCCGAGTGATGCTATCCTCCCCCATGTGCCCAATGCCCCCATCATCCACAAACGTCCGTGTTCTTTTCAACCCACTGTATGCCCTTGCTACCAGGCGGTTATAACACGGGGGGGGGGGGATTTCGAAGCCCGAACGGCAGCACTGTCCGCGCATAAATTCCGAACGGTGTGAGAAAGGCTATAAGGGGGATGGATTCCGCGTCTAGTCCCACAGCGTAATACCTGCTAAACCCATCTACAGTCGTGTAGAGGGGGTACCCGGATAGATCTTCCATGACTTCATCAATCTGGGGGAGGGGCAAGCGGTCGGGGACTATCGCTTGGTCTAATGTGACGCAGGTACAACAAAATCGCATGTCCCCTCCTTTTTTTGGAGGGAACGTTACTGATGACAGCCACTCACAATCTTTCTCCCACTTCACAATCAACCCTGCACTTTCCAAGGTTTCCAACTGGTTTTTAATGAATTCCGGTTCCTTCGGGGCAAATCTGCGCTAAGCACCGCAATACACAGGTGCAGCCTCCTCTTTCAGCTGAATGTGAAAGGTCATGGTGGGCGTTCATTCTAGGTCCAAGTACAAGACAACAAAACAGTATTTGTACTGCACTAGCAAGTCGCGCACTTCCCTCACCACCGCTGGCAATAACGTGGGGCCAAAATGGATCTCCGTCAGCCACTCATTTTCCAAGTCGTCTATGATGCTGGGGAGGCCTGCCAATTGGGCGGGGGCCGTGCAGTCCTCCTCGAAAAACGTGTCGCTGTCACTTTCCAAATCGAACTGCGCCAGGAGCCCTTGAAGGATGCCATAAGCATCACCCTCATCACTGCTGGACATTTCTGATGTATCACTCGTCACTTCCCTCAATTCGTGCACAGGAGCGGTACAGGGCAGGACCTCCCATTGCCGGCCCCGCTGGCACATGATCACCCTCCCTGAGCCTAGAGTATACGTACGGGCCTTGAAGTCAGCGGTACTCACTGTGTTACTTAACCAGTCTTGCCCTAGGAGCACGTCGTATGCTCCCTTCGCATCAACGCACCTTCCCATCAGTTCCACGACCACCCCTTCCACTGACACCTTAACATGCCCCCTCAACGCATGTACTGGCTCACGCTGTCCGTTTGCTAACTCGATATGAGGCAGGCGTACCGCTGACACCCTCAGACCCATCTTATCGGCGCACGCTTGTCAATGAGCGAGTGAGAGGACCCCGGGTCCAGGATTACATGCTTGGCGCCCCGCCCATTCAAAGTACATCGGGCATGCACCCCACCCGATTCCTACGCTGCACACCCCGCCTCCGTGATCTCGCCATCCCCCACTTCCATCGGTTCACCCTTCTCAGCGACCTCCTGTTCCGCCTCCTGTACTTTAGCCTTACGCCTTTTGGTGCTGAGTTGGTGCCGAATCGCTAGCACCAACTGCGTGTAGACCTTGCGCTTAGAGATATCGCGTATCATATAGACCGGTATTTTGATCATGTCCCCTACTAAGTCTCGCCAGTCATCCTTCAGCACTGGTTTACAACGCGGTTTCCTCGGAGCGTCCCCCTTTTTCCTTTTGTGCCCATCCGCCATCCGCGCGACAGGGTTACTCTCTCCATCACTCCAAGCGAGCGAGCAGTAGCGATCGACCTCCCCCTCTGAATCATCCCCATCAGCGTTTACGGACACGTTAGATTCCCCGTATGCCAGACGCCCGTACCTGGCCGGTGCCCGGTCTGCATCCGCGCCTCCGCGCGCACCCCTGGCACCTCCCACCGGACCGTGCAGCATGGCGTTCCACGGGTGAGGACAATCCCACTACCCATGGCCAAGCTCGCCATAGTTCTAGCACTCGCGCGCACGCCACCCCGCCGGCAGTGGCCTCCTCGCATCCGCTCCACCACGTGCATCGCTGGGCCGCGCCATCCCGCGACCCCCTGGCGTGGTTTTCGGCTCGATCCGCGGGCGGTGTGCCTGCCGCGGCGCCCAATCCGGCCGGAATAGCCTCCTCCGCTGAATGACAGCGGGCGGTCCAGGGCGCTCGTTCCTTCGGGGTGCGCAGTGTGGGCCCAGTCCTGCGATTTGCCGGGCGTGGGGCGGCAGTGCGCGCAGTGGGTGCGCGACGCCGGTGCAGCCTGCGGGTGCAGCCGCACGGAGGCAAGTGGTCAGCAATAGTTACAATAGTTGGGCATCGGGGCCGCCCTTTGGCGTGCCCCGCATCACGTGACAATGCAGCGTATCGATACAATCTCATCCCCCAATACGGTTGTGGAGGTGCCCTTAAGTACTATAACTTCTAATGGCTATATCTCCACTACCACTAACCCAAATGGAGTGATTCAAGAACCTATGGGTTTTTAGTAAGCTCTACTAAGAGATGAGATTGTCCTTTAATATTTATTGTACTTCCTAGATACCCATAACCAAGGAAACACACTACCCCCTGTGCTTTACACCACAGTACTCCCCCCTGGGGGTAGTTTCGCCCTTGAAACGTCAGGCTAACCAGTGGCCTTAATTGTCCTCTACTGGTCTGTCCCTCTTGATCATTTTCTTGAGCTCCTCCTGGTAGGTAAAGTTGTCTTCAGGAGCCCAAGTGGCATCATCCAACGAATAGTCCTTCCAAAGGACCAAGTACTCCTTCTGCCGCTTGGTACTGGGACCGGTCACCGCCAACGCAGTAACCTCTCAACGTCATATGACTCGTTATCCTCGGGCTCAACCTCCTCAACCTGACCAGATGTAGTGGGTTGCATCCATGAACTGGTCTTGAAAGGACGCAACAAGCTGACATGGAACACATTGTGTATTTTCCATGTTGTCGGAAGATCAAGTTCGTAGGCCACCTGCCCCACCGGACGGACAATAAAGAATGGGCCAACGAACCTCTTCTTCAACTTACGGATCAGTGCATTCTTCAAGTTGAGGTGCTCTGTTGAGAGCAGCACCTGATCCCCACTACTGAACCGCTGTTCTCTTCTCTTCTGGTCGGCTTGTGTCTTCATGCGATCTTGAGCCCGGTTCAGAAATTTGACTAACGTTGAGAAATTCCTCTTCATCCACTCTACAAACAGGTTGACTCCCTCAATGAGAGTAGAGTCACTGTCGCGGATGAGATCTGCCAGAGTACACGGATGGAAGCCGTAGTTCAAGTAAAACGGCGTGTACCCGGTCGCCTGCGTTGGACTGTTGTTGATCACAAACTCGACGGTGGACAACAGTCGCTCCCAGCTCTATCCATCCTGCCCGGCGTGTAGAGTGCAGCATAAAACCATCTCCACCACCCTGTTCATCGCCTCTGTTTGAACGTCTGTCTGTGGGTGGTAGGCGCTGGACATCCTCAATAAACTTCCTAGAATGTTCCACAGCTCTTACCAGAACTTGGACACAAAGCGTGGGTCTCGATCACTCACAATGGAATGAGGGATTCCATGCAACTTTCCCACAGTGGTCCAGTAAAGTCGGGCTGTGTCAGCAGCTATGATAATCTACTTGACAGGCGCCAGATGCACCATCTTCGTGGCCCGATCTACCACTGTGAGTATCCCATCATTCCCAGCCTCTGATTTTGGTAGACCCATGATGAAGTCCAAATTGACGTCGGCCCACTTCTGTTCTGGGAGTTTTAATGGCTACAAAAGTCCAGCGGGGACATGGTGGACGGTCTTCTCCTACTGGCAAACTGGGCACCCCATCACAAAGTCCCGAATATCCAGGGTGTGCTCAAGCCAATAGAAAGTCTTCTGGATGTTCTTTAATCTTTTGTGGTAGCCCAGATGTCATGAATAAGGGACCTCGTGTAGTTCCCTCATTATATGCTTCTTGATGTCTGGAATATTTGGCACCACTAACCGCCACTGTGTCTTCTGGGTTTTATCGCTGTCTCTCACTTCCAACAATCCTCCTATAATCCGGAAGGATCAATCTCCAATTGTCAATGCATTGTTCTGAGCAGATTCCAACTGGGAAATGATATCTGCCCAGCGTGTATCCTCTTGAATGCCCTTTTTGATCCCCTCTCTCATGCTTCTCGCCAATGAAATGCGGGACCTGGTAACAAAAAGTGAAGGTCCCAACTCGTCCTCTTGACCCGCGGCTTGGGTCACCTCCGGTCTGCTCTTTGCAAAAACTTGATCTAATTTTCGTTGGATCCCGTCATCAGACTTGTCCTCTCCAAGTAGCAACCTTTTGACCAATGACTCTTCTTCCTCTCGGACATGGACCATCTCCTTCACGTCCCTTAGACTTCTGCGTGAGAGGAAGTCTGCGGGGTTTTCTTCCCTGGTATATGGACCAGGTCACAGTCGTACCCCTGAAGAACCTGAACCCACTTCCAAATCCGCCTGTTCACTGAAGGCTGATTGGCCAGGTTCTTTAAAGAGTCATGGTCGGTCTGGACGGTGAAATGACGACTTGCAAGGTAATGCCGCCACTTCCCCACAGCCCACACAATCCCCAACAGCTCCCACTCATATGCACTGTATCTTGTTTCAGCAGGATTTAGCTTCCTGCTCTCATAGCAGATTGGTTGTAATCCGGAGCCAAAATCCTGCTGCAAGATTGCACCAACCGACACCTCTGATGCATCTGTGGTGACGGTGAATTCTTTCTCAAAGTCGGGTAGCTGGAGAACCGGGGCAGTGACCATGGCCTTCTTAAGCCCATTGAATGCTTTTTCCTCTTGGTCACCCCAGACCCAAGGTACATTCTTCTTTGTGAGATCCGTCATTGGGGCTGCGATCTCACTAAACCATCGGATGAATTTTCTGTAAAAACTGTAGAGCCCCAAGAAAGACCTCACATCTGTGATGGTCTCTAGCGTCGGCCAATCCAGAATAGCCTTGACCTTTGACAGCGACGGCTTGATACCGTCCTTCCCAACGTCGAAGCCAAGGTACTCTACTTTAGTTCTGAAGAAGTCGCACTTTGGGAGTCGCCCAAAAAACTTCTCCGACTGAAGTCTATCCAGTACCACCTTTATGTATTGCAAATGCTCTTCCTTGGTACGACTATATATCAAAATATCGTCTAGGAAGACAAGCACAAAATCGTCAAGGCCATCTCTGAGTAAATGGTTCATAATGCACTGAAATGTGGCCGGCGCATTGCATAGCCCAAAGGGCATGACCGTATATTCAAATGAACCGTATCTTGACACAAAGGCAGTTTTGTGGATATCAGCCTCCGTCACCCATATCTAGTGATATCCTGAGGCCAAGTCGATTTTTATAAAATACTGCGCTCCGTGGAGACGATCCATGAGTTCATCCACTTTCGGGAGAGGATACCGGTTCTTGGCAGTGATTTTATTCAAGGCCCGATAATCGATGCAGAGCCGCCACTTGCTATCCTTCTTTGGAATGAATAGCACTGGCGCTCCATACGGGCTTGTGCTAGGCCGAATCCACCCCTGGTCAAGGAGATTGTTAATCTGGCATTTGAGCTCGTCCAACTCAGCCACACTCAGCCTGTATGGGCTTTTGTGAGGTGGTGGTTCTTCTGACGCCATCTCAATCTCATGGTCCACTATTCTCTTGGGTGGTGGTCCATAGGGTAGCTTGTCCGGGAATACATCTTTATATTCCTCCAGGATTCCTTTCAGTTCATCCCGGACAGCTGGTTTGGCTTCGTGCACTTTTTTATGAATCACTTCCGCGATCGGTACCTCGGTTTTTACAGGCCTGGTTTCATTCATAACCCGACGCCTCTCTCCCTCAGTTTGGCCCTTTGCTACACCGGCCTTGGCCTTGCTCTTTTTCGTGTTCTCCTTTGGCAGAACTGTAGGCCGCAACAGACATAGGAACATTGGAAGGTCGCTTTTGTTTGCCCTTTTAGCCGCTTGGTGCATAGAGATGAAATCGATTTTAGGGCATACAGGCTGGCTGACTACACGTCCAGCCACCTTGACCTTCTTCCTGTGCACGCCTTTGGATTTTTCTGGAGTATTCGAGGTTTCATTTGGCAAAATTGAAGGTACCCCCCCTGGGGAGACTCAACCGCCCTCGGTGAGTCATGACCGGTTGATATACGACGATCCGGCATGTGTGACCACTCGCGCACCGATGAAGGTGGTTCCCAAAATGATGGGGAATACAACCGAGCGTATGAATCACCCCTCATAATATTGGGGTCAGAGGCATCCTTTCCAAGAGAGTGGAAAGTGTGCTAAAGACCAGACAATCCACGGTCAACAATGTTACATGAGGCAACATCAGGTGCTTTAATTCTTTGTACCACCTCCAATCCATCACCATATTTGAGTACCAAGGAATTCGTTCTCCAATCGATCAAAGGGTTGACTGCATCCAACCAATCTCGACCGAGGATAACCTGGATGCCCTCCATCATAGGCACCGCAGTAAAAAACACCCTGCTGGCCGTACATCTGATACATACCAGCACATCAGGTGCAATGCCGGTCGACACTACGGTAACGCCGTTGGCTAACTCCAATGAGGAGTATGCACCTATGAAATCCAATGGTGGGCGAGTTTTTAACTGCTCACTCACAAAAGAGCGAGTGGCACCCGAATCCACCAGTGCAGACACACGTGTGTCATTTATCACTGCTCTCACAATCAGGAGCAAGTGATCCTGGCCTGTAGACCCCGAGCCTGATCCGCTCGCAGCATTGGGTGCTACAGGAGCTTCACTCCTCTGAATCCAGCACTTGGGGGCTCCCGCCATGTCTGACAGGAACTCAACTGCCTTTTCAGGCACCCCAACATTCTGTGCTTTCCCTGAAGCTATTTTCCCCTCAGTATGGCGTTTGTAGCGTCGACGCCTCCATTCCACCCTGCGCCTCCACTTCCTCAACTTCTGTTGGCGCTTTTGTTGCCACTTACTGGGGTACACCGCGCAAATTGCCCAGGCTCTCTGGTAGGCCTGAACGAGATGTCTTGGACGCTTTCCTGACTGGCCAGAGCGAGGACCAGACAGTCTCCCTACCGCAACTGCTGGGAAGCGTCCATCCAACACGGCGGATTGCTGTTCCGCCTCCCAATCTATCTGATCGGCCATGGTCCGTAATGCTTTGCTGGTGGCCATTACAGCCACCCTGGGCTTCCTCTGAAATCTCCCACATCCACTCTGGCCAGACTCTCTAGACTGGTGTCCCGGGTGGAAATATGAACCAATCGATAGAGAGGGATGTGGTCTTTCAGCTTGCCCATGCCCGCTATGAGATCCGTCTACATGATGATGTCATGGAGTTTGATCGTTTCTCCTCATAGTTCTGCCATCTTTTCCTGCATTTTTCCTTCGTCTACTTTTCTTCCTCTGCTGGTCGCTATCAGCCTTGCCACTGAACACATCTTCCATGCATGCGACCAAAATTTCTGCCTCGGCTAGAGTCTTAGGGGCAGCCTTGAGTACCTCAAAACGAAAAGGCTCCCGTAAGCCATGGATCCATGTGTGCAGGGCCGTTTTCTCATCAAATCCACGGACCCTGTATAGCAAGGATCTTGTTCCTGCCATATATGCACACGAATTTTCCCCTTTTTTCTGTGACAACTTGAGGAGCTTGGTCCTAGCGCGACTCTCCCTGATAGGGGTATCAAACTGCGCCCTCAACATCCTCTTCAACTCCTCAAGTGACTCTGGCCTTTTAATTCCATGTGAGATACACTCTGCATCCCACCAAACTCGTGCATCACCCGCCAGCAACAATATATTATAGACAATCGCCTGCTGCTCAGTACATGCCACTGCATCCAAATAATCATCCACCGTACTGAGCCAAGACACAAAGTCCTGTCCTCGCTCTCCAATAAACACTGGTGGCTCACGTGGCCAAATATGAACTGCGAATGACGAGGACACACAGTCTTGTCCGTGCTCTCCAGTAAACACTAGTGGCCCATGTGGTCTGATACGGAATGTGCTCGGCACGGCTGTGTGGTCAGGCAACGTCTGTGTACGCGGCTGAGAAAATGTCCACTGACTCTGCATATCTGGCGAGTCATTTTGGGTACTGGTACCTGCCTGTGCCCCTGATGCAATACGATCTGCATACTGCTCCATGGATAAAATACCAGTATGCAGAGGGGACTGAGGCCGTAGATGTGCATCATCAGCTGCCTCGGATACAGATACACAAATTACTGCTGCAGGGTGAGACACAGAGAGAGCAGCCTCAGGACCCGTAGCCTCCTCCATCTCCGACCACATAAATGCCAATGGATCCCATCTATCTGCCATGGCTGCTCACTCACGCAAAAACAGCAGAAGTGCAGAATTGTGGTGTAAAGCACAGGGGGTAGTATGTTTCTCTAGTAATTGGGTTACTGGGAGGTTAAAGTACAATAAACAATATGGTTGAATATCTCATATAAAAGTAGAGTCCATTGGTTCTTGAACCACCTCCATTGGGTTAGCGGTAGAGGAGTTATGGTTAGATATATTACCAGTACTTTAGACTCCATCGCCGGAACCGTATTGGGGGCTGAGATACAATCGCATGGGCCCGTACGCTGCATTATCATGTGATCCGGGTGGAGGCCACTCCCTCAAAGGGGCGACCTCCTGTCAGATTGTAATTCCATTCTCTCGCCCACTCCGCGCACCCCGCGGCTGCACCCGCGAGCCGCACGGCGCCGCGCATCCACAGCGCGCCCAGCCGCCCCGCGCCCGGCCATCTGCAGGCCTGGGCCCACACTGCGCACCCCGAAGGAGCGAGCGCCCCGGACAGCCCGCCGGTCATCCGGCGGAGGAGGCCCATCCGGGCCGATTGGGCGCCGCGGTGGGAGCCTCGCCTGCAACGACCGAAAACCATGCCAAGAATACAATAATGAATGCAGGAAGAATCCCCAAAAATCCCGGCAAAACTGACGAAGACTAAATGATAACTGACTGAGAACTGATGGTGCTGATACTGATGTAGTCGGTAGTCTAACCGCACAGAGATCCAACCCTGGGTATATCCCAGAGCGTAGTCCCTGATATCGCTCAGAGAAGCCCCAGGATCCACCAAATGACGTCTCCAAGTCAGTGGGTACTATACTTCCCCAACCAACAAGGTGCCAAGTGGCTTCACCACAACAGTTCCAGAACAGCTCTTTACAACCAGTTTCTTCCTAGGTTAGCAACAGGGAAGTTAAGAATACTCAAAGAGTACTTTACTCACCCCTCAAAAGAGAGGCTTCCCTGCCACACCCCCGGGAATGCCACCAGTTGATCAGAAACTGAACCTTTCCTGTCCCCCTTGCCTGGGGAGGACTTCCCGGGGAATGGCCACACAATTGCCTCACGTCCCAACCCGCTCGAAGCCCCTCCGCCACACCTCGCCCGGATGGCAACTCGGGGGCACTGGTCTAGGCTAGGAACAGTAGAAGTGTCTGTGTAGCACTATAGGCCGCTCTTCTACTGTGTGTATTAAGCTGACGATATAGGCACTGAAACCCTCTGCCAAACCCGGTCTATGTCCCGTCTACCCACTTCTACTTGCACCCCCCTAACAACTGTGGGGTGGCCGCCGGCTTCAACTTGGGGTCAGCCTTTTTTCTGGATAAGGTACTGTTGCCACCAGGCGGGCCTGTAACCCTTCATAGTTGTCTAGGCTGGTCAGGTACAGTCCATGACTTTCAGCCCTTCGCCCCCCGACCTCCTGGCCAAGTGCCCTAATGGAGTGGGACGGCCCCCAAACTATCACTGACCCGTTCGGAGGGCCCTGGGCCTGGTGCACTGGCACCCTACTGGCCTCTGAAGATTAGGCTCTGGTGTTCAGGCACCCTACTGAGCCTCTTGGGGAGCTGTCGTACTCCGCAATACGTCGTAGGGCAGACGTAGGGGTTGTCAGCTCTAGTCGTTGGGAACTGCTCTCCACCCGCTGAGAGGCAATCAACCCCCTCAGCTACTCCAATAGAGTCCTCTAGGAAGCTGCTCTCCACCTGCTGAGGGGCAAACAGTCCCCCCAACTACTCAAGTCGAGTCGCTGGCAGCTGCTCTCCACCCGTTGAGAGGTTGCGCAGACCCCTCAACTACGCCAATGTTGAAGTAGAAAACCGCTGTCCACCAGCCAAGAGGGTCTATGGACCTCTCAGCTGCTCCTGACACAAGCAGAAATTTCCAGGTGGGCTCCCTGTAGTGGGGAACCACCTTCCTCCCAGATCCATGACGGTGCAGAGTCACAGGACGAGGCACAGTGCGTATACAGATGCTGGCAGGTCGCTACTCAGCGCCCCCCCTCTCGGAGGTCACTACTCGGGACCCCCCCTGCCGGCAGTACACGGCGCGGGCGGATTCCCTCAGCTTCCCCCTGTCACGTCACTCGGAGGGTCCAGTCATGCCAGCGTCGACCCCCGCGACCCCGGGTGCTGCCTCCACCCGTTCACTCCGCTCACTGCGCCCCTCCACGGGCCTGGCACCCGCCGGCCTGCGCCCCTCGCCGCCGATTCACCCCGCGGGTCCGCGGATCACATCCCCCGCTGCCGGGCCCAGATGCCCCTCGCAAGTGGCGCCCAACAATGCCCAATCCGGCGGGCCAATTCCACGGAATGTGCCCCCTGCCGTCGGGCTTGGCGCGCGGATTCCCAAGCCAACGCCCCCCCGCCGTCGAGCTAGGCGCGAGAAGCAGCAGATTGTGCCCCCCTCCTTAGGGCCAGGCACTCGGTCCAGTTCGATTCCCCTGGCCGATTCAGGCGGCGCCGCGAGGCGCCCACCTGGCCGGCCCGTCTCCTTGGATCTCTTGCGAATGGGGGGCCCTCCCGCCGTCGGGCCGGGTCCCCTCGGCTCTCATGCGCCGCGTGGCGCGCTTCCACCCTCCACGTCCGCCGGCTCCGAAACCACTGGCGTGGTTTTCGGCTCGATCTGTGGGCGATGTGCCCACCGCGGTGCCCAATCCGGCCGGAATGGCCTCCTCCGCCGAATGACGGCGGGCGGTCCAGGGCGCTCGTTCCTTCGGGGTGCGCAGTGTGGGCCCAGTCCTGCGATTCGCCGGGCGCGGGGCGGCAGTGCACGCAGTGGGTGCGCGACGCCGGTGCGGTCTGCAGGTGCAGCCGCGCGGAGGCAAGTGGTCAGCAAGAGTTACAACAATCGTGCATCGGGGCCGCCCTTTGGCGTGCCCCGCATCACATGACAATGCAGCGTATCGATACAATCTCATCCCCCAATACGGTTGTGGAGGTGCCCATAAGTACTATAACTTCTAATGGCTATATCTCCACTACCGCTAACCCAAATGGAGTGATTCAAGAAGTTATGGGTTCTTAGTAAGCTTTACTAAGAAATGAGATTATCCTTTAATGTTCATTGTACCTCCCAGATACCCATAATCATGGAAACACACTACCCCCTGTGCTTTACACCACACCCCCGGCTGGATGCATGTCCCCAACCCGCTCGTCAGCATTCGCACCTCCCGCCAACTGGTCCCCCGAGCCGCGCCGGTCGCCACCCCGCTTGGTTGCGTGCGCTTGCAGCGCCCAATCTCCAATAGAGGTGGCCATTCAAGGGTACCATCCGGTCCGTTAAATCCGGTTCGTTAATTTTTATCAGCTGTCCGTTAAATTTCGTTAAAGAAAAAGGGAGAAAAATTCAGAAAAAACAAAAAAAATCCAAAAAAATCGAAAAAACCCCCAAAAAATCACAACAACTGCGGCTAGTTGAAAATCTAGTATACATAGGTTGAAATAAAATACAAACATACTCTCTAATAGCGAATTCCATAAACTATAAGTATGACTAAAACCCAAAAATCCCCAAAAAATCCAAAAATCCGCTAATTTTTGGTTAATTTTTGTCTTTTTTCGTTATTTTCCGTTAATTAACATAAAATTAACGGAAATTAACCTTTGTCCGCTATTAACGGATCTGGGTGGCCACCTCTAATCTCCAATCGCTTGCAAGAGATCCTCTCTCACATCCCCAGTCCCATGCTTTTCATGGCCGGTATCCAACACCCCCACGTTGCGGGCAGCATTTTCCTTGTGCAAGGCTATTCGCAAAGCATCTTCCAACCTTCTATATCAAACAAACCGAATGGCCTCACGCAGATCGGCATGCAGACCCCCAACCCACGCCCTATATCACATGTTCTCGGTCGCTTCGGCCGATCGAGATACCAATTCGCGGAACCGGCCAAGGTACTCCTTGACCGATTCCTTCCCACCTTGCCGGAGACTCTTCAAGGAGGCATTGATACGTTCCTCCAAGTCGTCCTCAGCGAACCGCTCGATGAATTTTTCCTTCACCTCCTCCCATTCCCACTCTCCGCCCTGCATCCATTGAGCTAAAGACCACGCCCACTGCGCGGCCTCTCCCTCCACACAAACTGTAAGCAACGCAATCCGCTGCGCATTTTTAAAGATGGCGGATGCAAGACATACTCCCTCAAAGTGGAGCATCCACCCCTCGGCATCTTCACCTCCCACCTCCCCAGAAAATGGGCGGGGACAGATCTTCATGGCGCCCTCTTTCAGCGCTCCCTGGCATGCTGCGTGCTCTCACTCCGCTTCCGCGCCCGTCCTGGCGATGGAACCAAAAACTGTCGGCCTTTGGGCGGCTCAGTTGCGCAATGAGCCTTTGGGCTACGGCGACACTGTGGGTACAAGAGGCATTCATGACGGCCATGTGCAGGGAAGACAAGTCTTCCACTCACGATCCTAACCCATCATTACAAATGAAGCGAGTGGTATTTATAGTGCAATGGTGTGACAGTTCATGAGTTGTTGTCTCCAGAATAACCACTCTGGCCACTTTCACGAGCTGGCCGGGTTCGTATCCATTTCTTATGCCAAGTTTCTATTCCCGCCGCCCAGACCAACTATGATCCATTGCCAACTAGCCCAGCAGCTACCCGCGTACACTACCCACTCCCACTCTCCCTCACTCCCACACTTCCTCAGCTCCTATTCCCACCGCCATCCCCAACTATGATCCAATCCCAAAGCCGTCCCCGTTCGTTCACTACAACCAATTCCCCTTAACTGGCTCCCCTATCATACGTACAACACCACTCCCCACACATGCTCACCACATTTATTTTTTACCGTAAAAGAACATCATGTATCATATATTTTATATATTAACCACTCCCTCGCCCTCACAATCATTATTTATATCTATATAATGAGGCAAGGTGGTAGTCGCCAACTTTCTATTTTGCTCGAGGAAAGCAGCGTCCATGATTAGCTTACTGAAATGTAATGTGTGACATAAACAAGTCCAGAAAAGCACAAACGGGTCGATGTAAGTGAGTTACTTGTAGCCAGGGGCACCATTCTATTCAGTTGGTGAGCTAACGGCGACCTACCTGCATCTTGATATTTTGTTTCACAAGGTGGCATGATTTGCAATCTGCAATTGTGATGATGCACACTGCATCGCATATCACCTTGGCCCATACTATACACCCAAAGTATTGTAAAGCAACATCCCCACACCGCGGATATCTTGGGAGAGCGGTCGAAAAGTTCAAGGGCAAAAACCGTTCGTGGGGTGGAAATTTTTCATATAGTGGCTGGAGCGCGACCTACGCAAGAATGATTGCATGTGCATTTTTTCTATATGTAATACTCTCATTTGGGGTGTTGAAGGACACCACTTGTGATTGCCATATTGGCCCCTTAGTCACTGCTCTTGATTGACCAAGAGCTGGAATAATATTGGATGATTTCTCATAGTTATTGCAATTTGGTTGTTACGCACATAGGCCTGATGTGGGGGACGCCTTACTAATGGTCTCTTGGTGTGGGGGATGCCCTACCCAAGATATGGTAACAGATCCCGAACCAGACTTTATACTATTATGTAATATGGTAGTAGGCCGGGGTGGTCCCGCCTAGGTCCCTGTAAGGACCTAGGTGCCCGGCGAGGCGGGTCCATAACTTAAAGAGGGCAGGCACCCCATAACACTAATGTTGTTGTATCATTGGCTCAATCAGAAACTTTGCCTTTCTACTTCAAACCAATTTCAGCTTCTAAAATAGACTAATGCTATATATTCAGCTTTTGGAATAATCCAAGTTGGGGCAAAATAATCGAATTCACATAGCGATTGCCAAACTTTGCTATTCGATCGATCAAACTTTTAGAACAATCGCAGTCACTTGCGAATTTATCAGCACATGAGCTGAACTATCACTTCACACTTACAACGATTAATCAACACTTTTTAACACTTCAGAATACAAAAACTCCCAGTATGAAGAACAAATAATTGTTACAATATCAGTGATTTGTCTTTTGCTCACAATGTCCCAGCGATTCACCGTCCCCAACTTCCAATATCAATCAACCACAACCACAACACTAATTTCCAATTTTCCCACAACTCAAGAATTGACCTATATCCACTGCCCTACACTAACAAATGCCTTATCAATGCTCTACTAACTCAGCCCGCCAGTTGTTGCACATCTAATCACTCAGCCATTGTGATTGCATGTTGTCAGCCTTCCTTCGGCCCCCCGCCATCACGAGGGTGCCTCCGATGCGTATGGTGGTTGGCCGCTCGATGCTCTACCTCCGCGGGGTCCGAATGGTTGGACTGTGTGTGCTGAGCATGGCGCTCATGGTGGTATGCTCGCAAACAGGCAAGCTCACAGGCTTTGCCGGCCAGGTCAGCCAAGGTCGCAAGGTCGGGTCACGTAGACAGTTTGCTTGCATGAGAAAGGATATTACTACATTGTACTCACCACATAAGTATAATGTTGAGCTCGCAGGTCACCGGTGCGCAAACAATCTGTGTCATGGCACCCACAACAAGTGCCCTTATGTATTGTCATTATACCTATAGACTTTATATTGTGATAATAAACATCTTAAGCACTATTTATAATCTGATACATGTGCTTGGCTGGATTGGCGACCAACTGATCACTCCCCGCCTTTTCATCCCCCAACCAAGTCCCATAGTGCCATCACCTTTGGCAATCACCTTATGCGCCTCACGCAGTAAAGTTCTGAGTGTTTCTCATTTTGTTACACCCACAACTATTGACTTGGTTCTCACTTTTCTCCATCCCAGTACTTTTAAACCTTCCCTTTCACTCCCCCATCACTTTTCTAAGTATATAACACCTATTATACACTACGGTTACAAGACCGTGGGCAGGCCCACGTTGGCCGACGTAGGGCAACGGCCGACGTGTTTACTTGCGTAGGAATGCAGTACATGTCGTTGGTGGGCGTGGGGCGAATTACGTGGGCGACACTTGCCGACGTGTTGGTTTGAAAACGCTCCCACCAATTTTTGATGCGTTCGGGTGCCGATGTACGCCCACGCTGCCCACCCCCCCAACGTCTCGCCACGCGATTCCACGTTGTACACGCGTAAAAGTGCCACTACCAACCGACGTACGCCCACACGTGGTCGCTCCAACGTTTGCCCACGAGAGGGCACGTTGCACACACGTGGATGCCGTCTCCCGGCCAACGCCACCCTACGCGGTCCTCTCCGGACGCCTGCCCACGCAGACGCACACGCTGTCTACGTGTTTCTTGGCGACCCATGGTTGACATAGGTGGTGTGGACGACGTGGGCAGCGTTGGCGGCGTCGGCGGGCGCTGGCTGGCGTAGGCCAAATCTATTGGACATTCCGGCTACACGGGATAGCTTCCAACAAGCAGCAACGCCATGTATTGCCATCGGCTCTCTAGCAGGTACTCACCGGTGAGGCTACACAAGAAGTGCATCGAGTGTTTCGCCAAGTGATCCTTGCTCGTTGTTCTAGCAGCATGCGCACAATGAGAAGTAGCACATTTGTGAGCTGAGGTCAATTATCACGTTGGTGCTTTCTCAGATAGGAGCGATATTGGCCAAGCTGGCTTCCGTGGCTCTCCCTGCCCTGGAAGGAATTTGCCTCACGATCCAGCCGAATGCCATGGAAGGGGGCGCGCAGTGTCGGTGACTGCTTGGCTGGAGTGCGATGGCATCCTGGGCTCACCCAAAGATATCCTGGTGCCTTTGGTAGCACAGCTGGGCAGGTACTCGCCAGTGAGGCGATTCAAGGAGCTCTTCGAGTGTTTTGCCAGGTGACCCTTGCTAGTTGTTCCAATAGTGTGCACACAGTGAGTAGTAGCATAGTTGTGGGTTGGGGCCAATTGTCACCTGGGTGCTTTCCAAGATAGGAGCGACATCGGCCAAGCTTGGAGCGCGGTCCCTGGCAGTGTTGGCTTCCGTGGCCGTCCCTGGCACTGGATGGATCTTGTCTTACGATCCAGCCAAATGGCATGGAGGGGGCCGCGTAGTGTCTGTGATCGCTTAGCTAGAGTGGGTTGGCTTTCAGGGTTAGCCCGAATATATCCGGGTGCTTGTGGCGGCACAACTAGGTGCATCGCAGCATGCCAGAGCAACAACAAAATCTCTGTGGCTAGTCGGTTGCCTGGGTCCATGGCCTGCATGGTGCATCTTTGGTCTGTTTGATTCGTCTTGAATGGACAGCTGTAAACCTTCTTAGGTTTTGGTATGTTTTGCCACATGTTAAACTATTGCATTGGCTTTCACCACTAACAATTTGAGCATTTCTATCATGTACTGTCAGACTGTGCTCCAGGTTGTTCATGATGGTGTGGATGTGTTCCCCAAGAACTTTATGGATGATGACCACAAGGTTGACTAGTCCATGAGCGAGGATAATCACCTTGATGATTGTCTTGCTTGCGGTGATTACTGCGATGTGTGGAAAGGTAGGCAGGCATGTTGGAAAGAAGAAATTGCAGCTTTTGTGTATGTGCAGATAGGTAAATTGAATGAATTGCAAGATTGGTAAATTAATCTAATTGTTGATTTGGTATATTCATTCTCAACCAAATATTCTGCAGCATGTATTGTAAGAAGACATACTCGGTAACTGATACTCAATGAAGCAGCGATGCTTTGTCTTAGCACTGGCCACCCAGTGTTTTGTGTCGACTGGCCATTGCACATTCTACAAGTTAATGACGCGGGGCTGATTTGCCTGATTTGGTGTAATGCTGATTATCAGGTTAACCGTACGCCCTCACGCACGCTCGCACACGGTCGCTCCTCAGGCACGGGAAGCGATACCGCAAGCAGATGCATTACAAGACGACCACATCAACTATATAGTGTTCGCAGGAAATGTCCCCATTCAGTCACCCACTATTCCCACATTCACCATGTTTTATCACCATGTTCACAATGACAAATTACACCGTATTTAACACCATTCACCTTATAATTATCCGTTGTATATTTGCCGCCCTCACACGCTTCCCTGCGCTAAACAATCACTCTTTCAACAACTTCGTCCCTCAGATTGCATCCCTGTACGGCCTAAGCATGTCCGTATGCCTAACCCAGATTTTCCCCTCTGGCCCAAGCACCTCCCAAACTGCATTTGTTATAGGGCGAATCAACTGCCCCGGGCCCCTCCACCACGGTTCGAGCTTGTCCTTCAAAGTCTCGACTTTTGTGTTC
>CAJHUC010001619.1:0-42021 GCA_905146915.1 Ostreobium quekettii
TTTGCCGGGGCCGGTTTTCTGTTGCCGTTCATGCCACGTCAGCTTCCAGTTTTTTGGCTCTGGAGCTGTCCGTAAAGGGTGTGTTTGCAGCCACCAATTTCTGTAAAGATGTTTTTTTTTCCGTTGCCTTTCCTGGCATTCCGTTGCCATCCGTCATGGACTTTGAGATTCTGGAAGCTTGTCGCGAATAGAGGCATATCGGATCGCTGCCAGTACTTGGCTGGAGACAGCACACACACAGAACACATTATCACGGCGTACTATAAATCATAAGTGCTGGCCCTTCCCAGCAGCGATCGCTGCCGGTACTTGGCTGGAGGCAGCACACACACAGAACACATCATCCCGGCATACTATAAATCATAAGTGCGGGCCCTTCCCGGCAGCGATCGCTGCCAATACTTGGCTGGAGGCAGCACACACACAGAACACATTATCACGGCGTACTATAAATCATAAGTGTGGGCCCTTCCCAGCAGCGATCGCTGCCGGTACTTGGCTGGAGGCAGCACACACACAGAACACATCATCACAGCATACTACAAATTATGAGTGCGGGCCCTTCCTGGCAGCGATTGCCATCGATTTTTTATGGAATTCTGTCGACCTTTGTGGTCCAGTCAGCGGTTCTGTTGCGGGTGCCTATTATCCGTAGACGGCGGCGCGAATTCTGTAACACTTGGTTTTATTCTGTAAGGCTGTGTGGATTTCTGTAGTTGTCTATGCTGACGTCAGTATGGCCCTACCCGTTTCTGTAAAACGCTTTTTTTCTCTGTGGCTCCCTCATAAATTCTGTTGATTGTACAGAATTTTAATGGAGCCAAACAAATTCTGTTGGGGACGGACAGATGGGGCCACCTCTAATCAAAGACCCAGGCAATCGCACCCCACGTCCGCCATGCATACCCGTTGCGCACTCAACCATGCGTCTGGCCGTCCGGTCCGGGAACGGGACCCGCTCTGTGGCTGTTATCCATCACCTTTGCCAAAGTACAGGCCTCTGGGATTGTCCGTCTTACAGAATTTCAACGGAACGGCATTGGAATTTCTGTACTGGTGTTCAGCGCGTTTCATATGTGTGTGTTGCTCCGTAAACTTTGATGGAATTCTGTCGACCTCTGTGATTTGGTTAGCGGTTCCGTTATGGGGGGCCTGTCCTCTGTTGACGCCCGCGAGGATTCCGTAACATGTGGTTCCGTTCTGTAAGGTTGTGTGGATCTCTGTAGCCATCTATGCTGACGTCAGTATGGCCCCGCCAGTTTCTGTTAGACAATTTTTCTCTCTGTGGCCCGCTCGCGGATTCCGTTGACTGTACGGAATTTTAACGGAGCCAACCAAATTCTGTTGTGGACGGACAGAAGGGGCCACCTCTACTCAGAGCAGGACCGCAAGGCATCGACCGATGTTGCGGGCCCAAATCAAAGAAGTGGTCGAGAAATCAAAACCACCCTATTTCTAGATTGTTTTAACCTACTCCCCGGCAGGCTAGTGTAGGTTCCGGCCTACTGCCTACTAAGGGCCCCCCAAGGCCCAGCGCAAAAATGGGCAGTCGCGCCGTCGCGCAACAGCGTTGGTCGGGGCGGCTGCTGTTGTGAGATCCCGCCTTTTAAAACTATTCACAAACTGCTGCCAAGGCCGGGCCTATCCCCAATTCGCATATTGCACTAGCTACGAGGCCACAGACACAATCACATATCACATCAACCTTTACAGCTATCATAAGCATGGGAAAGTGCCACATTTCAAGCTTATCATTATGACGTTGTGCCCTAGCGAATCGAGATCCATGTGAGTCCTCGTTTTTTGCATTGCAGAGGAAAACATACCTCGAGCATTCCAGCAAAACCCTATTAGCCCCAATTGCCAGTTGCCACCCCTTGGTGTAGTCCCAAGTCCAGGCCGCCAACTCCCTTGAAGAGGCTGACAACATTCCGCACTAGCATTGCCATTCTTGCATATTTCTGGGCAATTTACAACTTATTTCTCAAAAATTTTCTCTGTCTACTCTTTGGGATGAGGGGTCCAAACCGCGTTAGTATACATGACCCACTATTAGTATTCACTGCTCATTTTGGGGGTCCAACACATGCCTACTAATACCGGGTAAATATCGTATAGTATTGGAACACACCAAAAACATGATGGAACATGCCTTAGTTCATACAATGTTGAGCAAGAAATGGCCAAGCAACCTCAATTTAGACATTGGTCATGAAGGCACATCATAATTGTCAAAAATAACCTGGTGGCCTTGTTTTGTTTAGTATCCCACTCACAATACAATAGAACAATTGTGAGTGCACTAACACAACACTACCTACATATATATTTTTCATTGTTTCTAATACAGTGCCTCTTTTAGATGGTCTAGATGCATTTAACTGGCAAATAGGGTCGAATCCGGGTTGCCGAGGATGAATAAACATTGAAACGGACAAATTGAACAAATTACATAATGTACATTTAAATATAATGCCCCGGGAGCCTGAATAACTCCCCGTTCATTCCTCTTCGCATGCCCTGGAAGCAGCAACTCCCATATCATCTACTTTCGGAGCGAGGGGCGTTCGCGTGATGAGAAAATGTGAGCCAATGGCCGGGATGGCATTGGGGGATCGTGGCCTAGACCGTGGGAATCCTGTGGACGAAGCGCACCGAGCAATGGTGTATTATCAGAGCAATGCGGCCCCGATGGAGCTGAATGGCGACGGCAAGCAAACGGCAGCCTTGCTGCAGGGCGAGGAGGAGCATCGGCCTGAGATCCCAATGCTGTGGCAAGTGAGGCCATGGCCGCAGTGGCTGCATGGCGAGCGACCCTATTGACGGTCGTTGAGTGGACCCAAGACGCGGAGAATCGGATGGGTGCCACCCTCCGCGGTATGTCCGAGGCAATGGGGGTGCAGCTGCAAGCTGCAGCAAATCAGGCAACGGCCTCAGAGCAGCATCAAGGCCATGAGCTGCGCGCCTTGCAGGAAGGATTGTGAGGCTGGTTGGCTTCCCATGAGGGGGCCATTTTGACGATCGGCGCCAGTTTGGAGGATGCAAGGCGATGGGCAGAAATGCAAGCCCACGACTTGGGGCGGATGCAAACCGCCGTGCAGGAAGATTGGCGACGGGCAGAACAAACTAACTTTCATACAAAATGTTGGTAAGGGGGTCACGGAAAACAATAGAATATGCATCCTCTTCTTTTTTTGTGCACTCAGAAATGGCGATGTTGCGCACAAATTTCCTTGTTTTCTGACGGCCAATCTTGAGCACAACCGTTTTGCCCCAAAAAACACATAATCGTGATGTTGCGCACAAGTATAGCCTTTCAGACCTTACCAATATTTTGCACGAAAGGCTATTAACAGTGGATCAACACGGAAATAGATTGGTGAATGGGATAGTTGGAAAGGCGGTTGAAGGGCATTGAGGTAGGCTTTATGGCAATAAACTAGCAGTTGGAGGATGAAGCGGAATTGGCGGGTGCGATGGACGACGAGCAGTTCGTGAGGATACAGAAGGAGGTCATGGAGGTAGGCCAACGGTTGGCAGCTCTCGAGGTGGAGAGCAATGCGAAAAATGGTGGGCCATGGCCATTGAGGCCCCCACCAGTCAAGCCTCCGAGGAGGCCATGAATGCCCGCCGCGGATTGCGCAAGGCCACCCAAGTTCTTGGCGACCTCGGCGCTGCTGTCAAAGCCTAGCACAGCACAACGGAGATAGTCTGCGACCGAGTGCATGGAATGGAGGCGAACCATGCTCGGCAGGCGGCATCCATGGAGAGTGAAATTGTGGGAATCAAGCATGCCATCGAGAGGTTGGACGCACGGATAGCCGAGGCAACACCGAGCCCTAGCGCGGAGTCAAACCCACTGCAGGCGCCGCTTGGGAGGAAGTCACCGTCACCCATAGGCCCGGTCGAGTAGGGCACGGCCAGACAGCAGGATGTTGTCGGGTAGCTGGAGGTTGTGCAAAAAAACGTTACCTAGTTGGGGGGGTTATGCACCCCTGGAGTAACGGAGGGTTGTAACACCCTAGAGGTGGCCACTCAAAGATGCCATCCGGTCCGTTAAGTCCGGTTTGTTAATTTTTATCAGCTGTCCGTTAAATTTCGTTAAAGAAAAAGGGAGAAAAATTCAGAAAAAACGAAAAAAATCCAAAAAAATCAAAAAAAACCCAAAAAATCACAACAACTGCGGCTAGTTGAAAATCTAGTATGCATAGGTTAAAATAAAATACAAACATACTCTCTTATAGCGAATTCCATAAATTATAAATATGACTAAAACCCAAAAATCCCCAAAAAATCCAAAAATCCGTTATTTTTGGTTAATTTTTGTCTTTTTTCGTAATTTTCCGTTAATTAACGGAAAATTAACGGAAATTAACCTCTGTCCGCTATTAACGGATCCGGGTGGCCACCTCTATAATAACCCTACAGGTCTACTTCCATAACCTAGATATATAATATACTTCCTCTATCCAGAATTAATTGTGCGCTATTCTAGAGACAAGTTTCGTTATAAAAAAACACCTTAAATTTTTTAAAAATAGAATTGGAAAGATTGTGTTGCAAAACCCTTAGCTGCCAATTGTTTTGAAAAAAGTTAGTCCCACCCCCTATGGAGTGCCCCCAAAATTGGTCAAAAATCGTCCAAAAAATATGCATGCAGATTCCGCATCCGCTAAATATCCACACATTTTTGGGCTACTCCCATCTTTGGTGACCAAAGATGAGTCTTTGCTAGCTTTGTGGTGAAGGGTGGCATCCCTTACATGGGATAGCACTTGCCAAACATGCTCAAGCATGTTTAGATCCCCATCGTAGAAGGCCATCGTTAAAGTTTTTAGGATTTCTAAAAGTTCAGCCATCGTCGATCTTTGATGTGCAAATGTAAAGCAAGTAAACAAGGCTAGGGTCCAAGGCATTCAAGCTTAGGCTATGTGCAAGCTATTGTTCTAGGGTTATGTACTAGACTTGCTTGGACAATCTGCCTCAATTGAGGCCTGAATCGTTGCCTTTGTGGGCAACCTAGCTCGCACCCCACAAGCTGCAACAAACTACCATAATTTGCCAACTCTTGCATGCAATCCACAATCCATTGCAGCCCAGCAAGTACGTTTCCCTTTGATAGACATAGCTAGTCTCTCAACCTCAACCTCTTCAAGTGGCGAAAAGTGGTCGATTCACCATTCTTGTCCAAGAGGGTTATTGCTTAATTGCCCCTTAATTGTCCGCTATTGAATGGGGTGATGGCCACCACCTTCCTAAAGGTCTGTGAGGAATTTGGGAGGCTTCCTGCAATATCCCTTATAGTGGAGTTGGAGGTCCAAAAGTCGTGGACCAGAAATCTGGACCTGCTGGGTATCTCTGATTCGGCCAATCGAGCTTGAATTACAGCCGCAAGACACAGTGACTTCCATGATCAGGGCTTTCAAGACACATTTTCGGTTGCCCTTCCCCTTTGCAGGCACCTCCACAATCTTTGTCCAAACGACATGGAGAGTTTTGCCCGGGTGGCTCTGTAGCACTGCCGCAAAAGTGTGCTCCTCAAAACAACAAAAATGTCTATTCCAATAGGGATGTTGAAAAATTGCTAGGTTTTCGGCTAGATGACCCTTCCTACAAAGTGCTGCCAAATCCACAATACTTAGCGGATTGACTTGAAATTTCGATTGTATACTCTTAAAACATAGACACAGCTTTGCAAGAAATTTGAATGAAAAAAAGTTTTTATGATAGAGAAGTAAGGCACCAAACTCACAGAGGATGATTAATTCCGTATGGAGGAAATAGGTAATAGTTAGGTGTAGAACCGCCTGGTGGCCTACATGCCTCCAGGTTCCTAGCAAGGCAAGTCCGTGGATTAAAGAGCATAGGTGCCCCAACCCAATAGTTAGTATCACCAATATGGCGGACTATGTGCGCAGACCGTGGGGAGCACCTTCTGCATGCATCACTTGCATCTACTGGTTGTTATTACATAATGTTGGCCACATTGCCAGCCTTTAGCCGTTGCCGCTCTTCTTTGTGCATGGCCGTGATAGCCCCTTGCATTCCACCACTTCTCTAGCCTCCATGGTATTGGTAGCTTTGCGAGAAGTGGTGCCTCTCCCTCGCGGCACCCAACACCGATCGTTGCGCAGCATGCCAATACACATTTTATGCTATTACATTGGCGCAAAGTGGCTTGACGCCACCCAGGTGGTAGTGGGCCTTCTCCATCGATTGGGGCTCCTCCTCTGGCCTCATTCATCCTACCATCCATGGAAACAAGGCCGCCATAAAGTAGCCTATTCTGGTGGGGATGCTTTCATCGGAGCAGTCGATCTAAGGGGGGAATAGATAGGGATGGATGGCGAGGGGTGGGGGAGGAATCCAGGCTCCAATACCAAGTGTTGTGCACCACTGCTGCCCAACACCGAGGGGTGGTGCCCATGGGGCACACTCTAGATAGTCGGAGCAGGGAGCGAGGCAACTGGAACAAGTTCATCATAATCAAATGGCACAGTTGCTAAACACAATTGAATTAATGTTCAATATTTGGTGGACCCATTTTAACATTATGTTAGGCAATGAATACATCCTAAATCCCTAGAACTCTAAGCCACTTCTGAGGCATTCAACAAAAGCTAGTATCCCAGACAATGTCTTCATATCCTTAGGAATCAAAGAGAGAAATGAAACCTTATATCCTTATTCCTACCAAAAGTTTGGTCCCAACAACAATATGATCCAGGAAGCACAATAAAAAATGTTATAATCCGGTAAATCACAACAACTGTCCAAACTCCTAATCACAAACGAGCGGCAAGACACACCTCCTGTTGTGTGAACATTGTCTTTGGTTCTTTATACGAGCGGAGTGAGATGCGACGCAAAGGCACGCGGACCAATTATCCGCGCCTTCGCGAAGCATCGAGCGCAGCGAGGCGATTTGGGGATTTTGGCCATTTTTGGGCCATATCGCTGCATTAAAAAGAGGGCTTCGGGGACGGTCTGGGTGCTTGTGGGGACGGTGGTTTAAGTATATGGTGACACGAGGGTTATGTAACCGTGCTGTGTGCCGCGGGGACAAGATGTTGAGAACCCTGTAACGAACATCCGTTTTGCTGTCACTGCCTGCCTGCGAACCGAGCGCAAGGCAACGCCGGACCCAATCCGCCCTTCCGACTGACGCACCGCAGAGGCCGTTCCGCCAAGGGGCCCACCACGTCCGCGCCGCATCGAGATCGATCAAGCTACCGTGCCAATTACGCCTGGCCATTCGCCGGAGGGATCGTCGATCCATCGCACGGGGCGCGCGCGGAAAAACCACACGCCACCTCCCCCCGTATTGTTAGCTCAAATACATGGACAGAGGGTGCCAGAGAATCTACAAATAGCTATCAAATCGCAAGAATATTCCATGCCAAACACCCACGACCACTGACTAGCAAGCATGCCATGTTGTGGGCCTTGCTATGCACAACAGTCACCGAGGTTGTTCATGGCCACCCTAAAGATTCCCTCATCAACTTTTCACTTCATTACAATGTTAACCCGACGGTATTTAAAATATTCGCCCTGCAAGTCCGACATGCGTGCATGCACTACTGCAGCAAAGCACTGCGGTAGCCCCTGGCCGCGTCGACAGCGGGCCCTGCCACGGATTTTTCAAAGTCCTTCGCCATCACACCCTGCTGCGCCCCGCCACGCTGGCACCGTGCACATGGGAGAGAAACACAACTTTGAGTCGTGGCGATTGGCGTCTCTCGCCCTGAGCGCCGAGCGAGGTTTGCCGGCGCCCTCAGCAAAGCGCGCATCGTGGTGGGAGCCAGGCGACTTGCGGTCGCGCGAACAAGTCGACCTTGAACGAGGTTTGTGTCAACCGATGACAAAGGGCGCTTCGACGGACCCCAAGCACCAGGCGCGCCCGAGAGCCAAAGGAGCATGGGCCGACCGGGCTTGGAAACCACGGTGCAGAGCGGAGCGGGGAGTGGCTAGCACGGCGGCGGGCGGCAGGAAAGGGCGGCCAGGAGGGGCGAATGACCCGTCCCCTTCCCAAGTCGCTGGTGCCCATTCACGCACCTCGGGGGGCCATTCCAAGGAGGCACGCGCGGCAGGAATAGGCCTCCGCAAGGGGCCAATCAGGCCGTGCAGCTCGCGCCTCCTGGGCGCCCGTGGATTACTCGGCGCCTCTTCCGGCTTGTGGGCACCCATTCCCGCGACCGAGAGAGGTCGTTGGAGGCGAGCATGGGCAGCAGAAATGGGTGCCCGCTAGGCGTCAAATACCCACCGCTTCTCGCGGCTCGCGGGCGGTCAATCGCGCCACAAGTAGGGGCCGCTCTAGACCAGCTCGGGCGGCGGGAATGGGCGCATGCAAGGTGTGAATCAGGGGCCGCCTCTCCCGCTTCGTGGGCACCCATTTCCGCCAGCGGCGGATGCCGTTCTAGGCCGCCGCACGAGCCGGGAATGGGCGCCCGCGAGGCGGGAATCCCTGGGCGCGTTTCGTGGCTCCTGGGATCCCAACAGCGCCACAGACAGCCCCGTTTCAACGCAAGGCCAGCAGCGCGATTGGGCGCCAGCGACGCGCCTCGTTGTGGTGCGGCTGGGTGGGCAATCCTGCTGTAGGGGTTGGCCAGGGGTGGGCAGGGGAGCGATTGGAGGAGCCCTTTTTGACCGCCACCAACGCCTGACAAGCCCCCGCAATCGGTATGGCGGCCTCCCCACACAAACAAACAATGCCAAGCCCCTTTCACAAACAAACCACCAGGCCCTTTAGAGCCACGCCGGAGATACGCACAGTGGCGTGCTGCAGCAAGGCGGGCCCACCACGTTGCTCACCAGCAGAGAACCCCCCCAACACCACAAGCACAAGTCACAAGCCGTGGGGGAGTGGGAGGCCAATCGCCGCATCCCAATCCTTTCGCTGCTCACGACCACCGATTGCAGCCATCCACGGCGCCTCGTAAGGGCCAATCGGGCCGCTCCTTTGGTGCCTCGCGGGCGCCCGTTCGGGTTGCCTATTGACGCCAATCTAGGCCGCCGCGGCCGGTGCGACTCGGCGGCCGCGAGGCGCCGATCTGTGTGACTTTTCCAGAGCTCGCGGGCGGCCAACCGCCCGACCAGCAGGGGGCATTCGAGCCCCCCAAGGGCTGCGTGATTGGCCGCCCGCGAGGCGTCAATCTTGGGGGGGCTCTCGCACCCCGCGAGATCCCAGCTATGCTACCCGCAGCGGCGATCGCCTGCTATGGCGCCCGCCAATCGGCGGTCAACCGGTGGTCAATCGGAGGGCAACGAAGACGCTGGCGGCCAGCGCCTGGGCTGCCCCTCCTTGGGCCTCGCCCTCGCCCCTCCCAGTGTGCATAGCTTGTGGCAGGCGCCCTCCAACGTGCTCACTCCTGGGCGCTCGCTCGTGTGCCACATCAACACGGATGAAAAAACGCCTAAGAAAAAAATGTGTTGAACGGAAAGCACAATGAATGCTGACATGCAACGAGAATCCTCTCCAAAACGAACAGAAAAATAACCAACGGAAACAAGATATGTCACGAACAATGGACAATAATAACAGAACTTATTCTCCACTTTCACCACCACGGTGCATGCCAAGAACGACAGGACGTCAGCTATAAAGAAGCCCATTCGGTACCACTTGTTTTTCTAATCAAACCATAGATTCTCAACGCTATTTGATCTTGAACAGGCACTGAAACGCTATTACTCACAGGGCGCAAAAGGAAGCGTTGCAAAGGCCAACCGTGCAGTGCCCAAGGCACCAACTCGATTTGGTGCATGACACCCACTTAGTACACATGGCTAAGATCTTAAAACATAAATCCAAATAATTATGTTCCATCGCTCAAAATCTCACTTCGTTCTCATGTTGCAATCACTGAACCTATTGGGGCATCAGTTGATGCACAGATTTGTACAACGATCGTTCCATTTAATAGACTAGCAATTGGTGCACAAGTTTATGCACCGTCAAGAGCACCATTTGATGCACTAACTAGTGCAATTAACTTCCATCCTAAGAAGCCAAATCCATGTGATTGAAGATCACTACGATTGAACATGCTCAACTCATGTTTAAACTAGCTTACATTCAACTTTCTGCTATGAACTCAAACCATTTTCGTTCGGCCCTAGCTCATTATCGCACCGTCGGGTTAATCAGAGGACCGCGGATGCGCAGCGCGCGCGGATGTCCGGCCTTGTAATGCACATATAAATCTTATGTAAAGTCATACAGGATTTTTAGTGAGAGAGTTATAAATAAACTAACTTTTGTGCAAAATGTCGGTAAGGGGGTCACGGAAAACAACAAAACATGCATCCTCTTCTCTTTTTGTGGACTCAGAAATGGCGATGTTGTACACAAATTTCCTTGTTTTCTGATAGCCAATCTTGAGCACAAAGGTTTTGCCCAAAAAAACACATAATCGTGATGTTGCACACAAGTGCAGCCTTTCGGACCTTACCGACATTTTGCATGAAAGGCTGTTAATAGCCTTGCATAACACAACGACTTGCATCATCTAATCTCTAAAACCCCACAAAGCTAGTACACCAGGATATTAGACCTGTATGTGTAAGTGCATTTCAAGGCCTCCTCTTGAACGCACCATCACACATCACATGAAGCTCTATTTTTCATGTAATTACTGGATTATACGGTTTTCCTTGTCAGATTAGGCAACCCAGATAATTTTTCTCAGACCAAGGATGTGCTAGCCAGGCTCATCCCAATTCACCCACACAACCTAGAATCTTGAGGCCCAAGACCTCTTAGAGTCGTCTTTGAATCCACTCAATCTGGGGAGCTGAATGGTGACACGGATTTGTTCTAAAGACAGGGTGGTATTTCATGACCAACCCTTGTCTCCTAAATTTCCACCTCCTTTACACTCACTTCTAAGATTTGCAATAGTGTGCTCATAACCAACTTTTGAAGTGTTTCTCCATCTTTTCTTTTACTTTTTTTGTTTTTCAAATTTAGCAATGGTGGCACGCTTGGGCCATCCCCTACAGTGCATACAATGCATATGGTAGATACCCATCATCGCCACTTACATAAATAATGCACCCAGTGAAAACGGTGGTTATTATGTGGCGTCACGAACAACATGTAAAAATTGGTGACTTTCCATCTTTGGACTCCTGTGCCCCACTTCACAGGCGTTGGGAGTGAAATCGTTGTGTACACTAGCAAAACTGGACCAACAACACTTTTGCAAACACACATGAATGCATTTCATCAATGTGTTTGCATGCTAAAAGCACGAAAATAACCCAAATCCATAAATTTTGTCCACGTTTGAACACGTTTTATTTGGCCCTTTTTCTTCCTAGTGGCAGCGACGCATCACCATGGTGTCATTCGCCCTGGGGATGCCGCAGTGTGTGATGTTACCTTTTTCTTCCCCAAAATCGTTCACCATACTATGCCAAACAATGTTATTGTATTCCTGGTGCCGACATTGGCGTTGGCATTGATCGATGGTACATTATTCGGCAGTGCAATATGCATTTGACTATCCCAACAATGAATGCAACTCGCTTTATGCGATCAGATGTGCATTTGGTACACCATCCTGCAATCACTACAGAGAGTTTTTATGCCCATTCCAGTGTGATCGATTCTGGCCAAGCGGAAATGGGCGGCATCAATAAATGTTCACCACGCCATATTTATCAATGCACAATACGTATTTGCAGTTTTGTTCATATCTTAATTAATGCTGTTTGTTATAAACGAATACCTTGATGAAGAATGACAAGCTGGCTAGGCCGATTTTGACAAAATATTTAAAGTGTTGACAACATGTTGGCAACACTGCTGTCAATATTCCAAACCGATGATCTTGATCATTAAAATTTTTGCTCACTGATCTTTGAGTTTTAGCATTCACATTTGCTTTCTGAGGGCAGATTCATTTGGGACAATCTCATTTTGATTGCAGTTTCATTTTTTACAGTTGCATTTTTCTGCCGCTTTCTGTTTTTCCTATCTCATATTCGCCATCTTAAATTTTTGCACTCAATTTTTTCTCATGTTTCATTTTTTTCTCAAGATAGCTTGTGTATTGGACGGAGCCAACTTAGTGGTCCAATACTGGTAGTCTTGCCACAGCGTTGAAAGTCAAATTGACGCTAAGCACACCAAAATCGACGCAGTGTCTTCCTAAACGTGCCAGTAAACTCATCACGCGTTGTGGCAACACGTGAGTTCTCACGTGCTTACAATCTATTGGCTTCACAATTCATGATTCAACACGATGTGTCGAGCAGCCAGCTCCAGCTCTGCCGCTCGTGTGCATCCGCAGCTAGCCATGCCAATTTCGGTCAGTTTTTCCACTGGGCAGATCCATGCTCTGAGCAGAAAACACCATGCCAATATGCATCAGACGCTGCTGCCGCCATTCATTCAGTACTTCGCGAATCCAACGATGCATGGAAAGACATGCAGCACCGATGGCAGGCATGACGCCATAGGGTTTCCATGTTCTGGCGATGCCTCGTCTCACAGGCTAACGAGCACTGGCAGCCAGCCTGCCCATCCGAATGTACAACTTAGTGGCACACACTAGTAAAAAAAGGACCAAATAACACTTATTACAAACACATATATGTGCATTTCATCAGTGTTCTGCATGCTAAGAAAACGAAAATAACACAAATCTGTAAACTTTGTACACGTTCAAACATGTGTTACTTGGCCCTTTTTTCCCTATTGACACAGTGCCATTGGGATATCCTCCCGTTGAATTTGGCCATGCGATGCAATCCATGAAGCACATTTGCCAGCAACTGTCGCAAATTGCGCAACAGAAATTTCAGAAAGTCCCCATCGAGGTCAGAACAGATTGAGCCCACGACTGGACTGCTTGTTTGTGGGTAAGCTACGGAGCGGTTTATCCAGAAGAGTGAAAATTCTATGTTGTACTTCGGTTACCACATTATGTAGCATTTCGTACGCTTTGGTGTCATTTTTGACGCTCAAGAAAGGCACCGTAATTGACATAGTGTAGTCCTTCATGGAGTGTCTTTTGCATTGATAAACAACGCAACAGGCTCCAAATGATCGCGCAATGATTTCAGGGAAATCATGGGCCGGTCTTGGTTCGATGATCTTGAAAGCACAACGCTGTATAGGCTTGGATGTTGTTGGATCGGCATCCAGTCATAAGGGTGCTGCCAGTGTGGATTGATTCTGTTAATCATACACCAAGGAGATGTTGCAGTGCAGTTTGCTAGCCTTTCCATGGTAAAGCCGCTGTCAATTCGAAGCCTGAATGGTATGTTAGGGGGATAATTTGAACATATCTGGGTGTCGAAACAACCACATTGACAGAGCATCGGAGCCAGAGTCGCGAGGGGTGCAGTGTTTGAAGTTCAGCTTCCTTGCTTTGTACAATTATGTCCCAAGATTCAATCACAGAATGTTATATTCATATGCACAGAAGGAATGCCATATCCACACAACTCATATTCTACGTAAAGGCTGCATCATCAAATCAGGCGCCTCAACAACCTGTGCATCAATCGGGCCAAACACAAATCAATGACTCTCGTCACCCTCTCCTAGACAGCTGCTCCATGTCCAGCAGTGACATGCTTAACATCCCAGCAGCTCTAAGTAGAGGAACAGCGCGCCGAAAAGCCTGCCCACGTTCTCAAAGTCCTCCAGCGGGAAGTCCAGAATCTGGCGCGGGCGCCCCGCGGACAGCCCGTAATACAGGACCGCATGGGCGGGCGCCAGGCCCCGCGCCTCCAGATCCCTCCTGTACGCCTCCACCGCCTCAACACCAAACGGCTGCATCGTCAGACCCTCCCCCTCTATCCCCTCCAACAGGCCCCTGGCCCACGCCCTGTGCATCGCCGCGTCATCCGACCCCGTGGCCTCGCGGGCGCAGGCCGCCAGGTCAGCCTCGCAGATCCTCGCCACCTTCGCCCTGAGCCTGCCGACCCCCGAGCAGAACGACTTCAGGGACGGGCGCCCCTCCCCGCCCATCCATGCGCAGCCGCCCGACCTCAGCCACTCCGCCGCCGTGAATCCCTGCGCCTGCCTGGGGCCGCTTCCGATCTCCACCTCGTCCTTCACCCAACTGTGCAGCAGCCTGGCCCTCACGCCCAGCCGCGTCCTCACGGCGTGCAAAGCGAACGCGTGGCCGAAGGCGGACATGTCCACCGCCACCAGGCACTGCGCGCCCGCCTCCGCTGCGTCGATCGCCGCCAGCATCCCGACCAACCCCCCCCCCCTCCGGCCACGGATCGCCCCTGGGAGAAAAGCTCGCATCCGATCCCGCCGGGAGCATGGCGCGCATGAGGGCCTTCACGTACGCGACGCAATCGTCCTGATCCCCGAGCTCCGCCGACGCGTGCGCCTCCACCAGCCGATCGCGCAATTCGAGATTGGCGGACCGGACGAGGACGCGCTCGGAGGTGTGGATCACTTCCACGGGCCACCGGTCGCCGTGCCGCGGATGGACGAGGCACAGGCGGCCGTTGAGGTCGGCGCGGCGGGACAGGCCGTGGATTTGGGCGACGCGCCCCTCGCGCAGGTCGCCCAGCGGGGACGGCGGGTCCATGGGAGCGTGTTGGGTCGGGGCAAAGTTTGTCACAGAGAGAAGCAACAGGTCATTGGGGCACATGTTGCGAGTTGTGTCGTCATGCTGACGTGTCGTATTTTGCCCGCGAGGCCAGCGAGCATGTAGCCGCTCTGTCTTCCGTGCACATCCCTTTTTCTTCCGCTGACAAGGCCAACGTGGGGTCAGTGGGTCAGTTTCTAGGTGGTTTAAGGTGCCGAGACTGGAAGGGTTCTTCACAAAAGAGACGGAGCGACTCGTTTCATGCCGCTGCCTTGTTGCTGATTGCGTGCATGAGTGGAGCCAAAATCTGCAGGCAGCTGTGCAGCCAGGACAGCAGATCGGAAGAACGGAGCCTGTTTGTCCTCTCGCGGATTGCAAGCGCGGTCAGCGATGGACTTCGGAGCGGCAGGGTGAGTCGATTGACACTCTTTGTCAGAGCGCAACCTTTCGAACGCCGAATCATCTTGGTACGGACGCTGGGCGCAGATTTGGGCGCGCGTTTCTGTGGCTTGTGGCATCATAGGGCACGTAAACCGGCTAAAGATTGACCGCCGTCCAGTTTCGTGCCCGCCAGTGAGTTGATGCGTCGTGGGGTCGATGCGTCACGAGTTGCTTGTTGGTCGCGGAAGCGGACAACGGCAGTTGCACTCGCTTGACGGGGTTCCGCATTGTGGACGTGCTGGAGATTGCCAAGTTGCGAACGTGTCTGCAAGTCCCAGGCTGCGATTTCCCTGTTGTGGCCATGCCAACAATGCTGTGATTGCTGGGTTGTATCTATGCCTGGGCTGTGAACATGATCGAAATGGACTTGTTGCCTCATGGCCACTGTTTCTGCAACGCCGGGAACATTTGCTGGTTGGTGCAAGGCTTGCGAATGGCCGTTTGTTTTCTTTGCATCCCTTTCTGGTCTGCCTTTCAGGCAGTCATTTGTATTTGTGCAGAAGGAGGTGTGCGAGTGAACCAAGCGCACTCTAGGAGAGAGCAATGCATAAGTATCTGCAAGGTGCAAGGGAAACGCTTGATTCGATTGGTTATCACAAAGTTTGCTGTATTGTGGATATCGGGTGATCCATGGCCGCGAATATGCAAATCCCATTGAGGTTGTTTCAATTTTACCCTTTACCCATATGCTGAACATGGGCAGACACTGATTAGCCCTGGGATATGCTTTCCTCTGGCCATTATCTTATTTGATAGCAAAGATTTGAACAGGACATGCTTGCCCAGAAGTGATGTCTGCATTAGAGGAATGTTTCACAATTGTCTTGCAGGAGTGTTGTGGCCACAGCACAGAATAGGGCAATGCTTCTGCGGCTGGTAGGAGGTCTGCCAAAACTTCCAGGAGTGTCAACAAGGGGACTAGAAAACACAAAATTGCACATTGCTGCAACATGGGTGGCTCAAGGACATTCCACATGGCCAGGGGAAAGCTGCAGCAGGAGGTTGCAGCTCCTGATCGCTTGTGCTGAAAATCCGGTCAGTTTTGCATCTGTCAGCACTTGATCCAAAGATCTGGCATTCAGTTAGTGCTGAGGCAACGTTGTTGAAGCATAGTCACCTTGACAGTTGGGGCACCTTCAATCCCCAACAAAAGTACTTTAGCACGTAGCAACAGAGTTTCAGCAAAAGGCTGTGACAGTGATATGAGGACTTGAGTTCCAGCATGCTAGCTGTTGCTCTTTTCTTTTCATACTCCATGGTGCATCAGTATGCGAGCTGTGCCAAGTGCTGCTGTGCTCATGATTCCACTTTTCAAGAAGTGACACCCTCCATTCTGTGCAGCTGCAGTCAGTAGCAGGCATGATCGCATCCACTGTATGCACAGTTCTCGCGCTATGTCGATGCCACTTGTACTGATGCTCTGCTTCTTCCTTGTTCAACATCCTGTAGGTTTCTTGCAAGCATCAACTGTGGCTGGACTTTGAAATAGAAATATTTCACACATCTGTTTAGTCAGGGCCAAGAGTGGGAAATTCTGCACGAAGAGTATAGTTTGCAAAACATGCAGCAGGTGTGAGGCTTCTTGGGATCTCACACTCTGCACAATCTTGATGAATGGGGTCGGATTGTCCAGTCTCAGACGACGTAACGAACAGAGACCTTTCACCATAGGAGGTTGAGGAGCAAGAAGCGAAAGAAGAAGCCTCGATTGCTGGTGAGGAGACAGGGAATGGTGTTTTAGTTCATGTTTCATGCCAGTTCACCCTACATAGGTTCAGATTCAGCTGGACATCAGTGCACCAGGTCATGTTTTATCCTATCGCCGTTTGCTAAGTCGCACTGCGTTGGTTCACATTTTGCTGGGTCTCATTAAGTGGGTCACAGTATCCCATGTCACAAGACACTGGGTTGCATTATGCCACAGATGTTCAATACCCTTTATTTCTGGACATGAATGCCATTTTTGCATGTTCGATTTTGGGAGCCCTAACGCCCTTTATAACCTTCATGACTGTCAGCATCGAAATTGATGGCTTACCAAGCGAACCTCGATTGTGCTATTGCGCGCTGTGTTGTTAGGTCATGCTGTGTAAGGATGTGCTCGGGTAAATTGATTCAAAATTTGGGTTGCTTTGGGTTAGTTTGCAATCTGCTGGATCGCACTGCATTAGGCCACATTGTGCAGAGTTACGCTGCACTAGGCCATAGGCACTAGGCTATTTGAAGGTGAAGTGCACCAGGCTACACTTGTGCTGCACTCAGATGTGATTCTTGTCCCTTCTACAGTCTCTTGATGTGTCAACTTCAAAGTGCATGGCACCCAAGCAGTAGAAAAGCAATATACAGGATGGTCAATTTTCGTGCAGACACAACTGGTAGGTAAATTGGATGCATTTCAATTCGATTTGGTTAAATAGTTGCCCTTGAAGACAGCATGGTCAATGCAAGGTTACGCCAGACCACGTATGTCCATTTACGACAGCATTCATTAGACATTTTATGGCTCGTGCCAAAAGTGCTGTTGTTGCAAAAGGGTGGGAGATTTTGTCTTTTCGTTTTCTGGGGGCTGCCATACACATTTCGCCATTGGCGCTGCCGATTATTGGCATCACCAGTAATTTACTTAATGTAACTGTGTGCTGTGTTGATGAAGACGCCAAGGAAGAGAAAGTCTCTCCTGAAGACGAAAGGGGACGGCGGACTGCTATCATCACAGGAGCAATATCAATCATCATTGGGGTGAGACGCGCGTTGGCATTCCTGTTTGTTTCTTCTTTTGAATTGTTGTTTAGTGTAGATCAGTTCCTCGATTCTCAGGAGCGCTAGTCAGGCCTATTTGCTGCCAAGTGGGTACAAAGCAGGACAAAGACAGTGGGTTCAGTGCTGTGCTTCGACTGAGAATAATTAGTGAGAAATAACATGACAGTTCTGACTGAGCAACTGTAGGAAAATGTGGTAATAAGTGAGCCGTAGTGGTACAATCTCCTGACGTGACTACAGCAACAGCTTGGAAGATCGCTATCAATTAGGTCACTCCAAATGTGGTCGACTGACGGCAGATCGCCAGCACTCACGTACACAAGATCATCATTCACTCATTTAGTGACACCAGCCAGTTTTCAAGACCAAATCTCATCCCAGAATTCATTGACAAGGTACAATCAATTTTCATATCCGAGAGTTGCTACAAGCGAAAAATTCGTTCTTCGGATCGGGAGTCAAGACAATGAAATCCAGCAAAGAATTTTATGAATCATATACACTTACTGCGTTTAGTCGATGCGACGTCAGGCGCATTGCGACGGCGGAAGGGCTTTTGAAACGTAGATGCGAGGATTGCTCCACGTCTAGGAGGGTACAGTTTCAAGTTTGGCATTTCCTTGGTTTACGGGGCTACTGAGTCTGACAGAAGTTAATGGCTGGACGTTCTTGTATGTTGTTTTGTCCTATTTGATGCTTTTGTGAGTCAAGTGTGCGTCGAACGACTAACTTTTATGTTCTCCCATGCAGGCAGTAAAATATATCAAATCAATTTAATGCTCACAGTACATCCTTCCTGTGCATGCTCTGTGTCGCGATGCTTGCGCCGATTGACGTACTGGCTGCGCCATTTCGATTATTCAATTGGTAGACTGTGTACGGAGAGTCTTTCTTGGTGACGCGCAGATTGGTGCAGGTTTCATAGGCTGTCACATCATTGTGCCATTCGTATCATGCACGATGCCATCTTTGTTTCCTTGTGGTTGCAGGTGCTGTACCTTGCATTGACACAGATTCTGGATTCTCGAGATTTTGTACCGGGGCCGACAGACTAGATGTCTGGCCGACGATGCCATTCACTCAAAGGGGGTAGGGAAGCTGCGATGTTTCTTTTTTCTGGTCATTCCAGCCTTGGCCAAGTCAGGTTATGATGGGAGTTGCACCCGATGCTGGGAGTGGCGGCGCTAATGCTTGGACAGAAAGAAATTCAAATGTTCGACCTTGAGACTTTGAAAAGTTGGAGTGCCCGTCGTTGTTGGTGAAAAGCTGGTGGTGGGCATGTCCCATCCAGGCGCAGAAGGACTAGCAAATGTTCCACCGCCCTCCACAGCGTCCAAGAGCCCGCATTCCACAGTCTGCATCTGTGCTCGAACATTGTTGACTTGTATGCTAAGCCAGCGGCGTTCGGCAGTGAGGATGGCTGTCCATTGATGTTGTAAGCGGTGTGAAACGGGAACACATTGTGTGACGCTGATCCCGTTGCCCGTTCCTTCTTTTACTAGAGACTTTCGCGATTCCCGCCATGCGGTCACGCAGTTGCCAATTCGTGGTGAATGCCCAAAGTGCACAGAAGTCGGCGCCTCATTGTCCATCAGAAATGACACCGATGGAAGAATGACTTGGTGTGAATAGATATAGAGCGATCACAGAAACAAAGTGCGGTAATTTGCATTCGGCATGGTATGAAATGATTACAACAGAAGTGTCTGTGACCTGATACAACGGCAAACAATGACCACCACATTGTCAGAGCATTTCCGTCAAGGTGTCACGTGGCAACAATCCCGCCAATTACCTTCTTGCCCTTCCAGCCAGGCACACAGAATGCACTGAAAATTTCTGCTATGTGAAGCCGCTGAATTCCTGTCCAATGGGCAGGCTGCGCATGTAATAGGGGCATTTGTGCCTGCACATGTCTGCGCGTAATTATTGTTCGCAGTCCCTGCCGGAGCACATTCCTCGCTCCAGCCGTCGGCACGCCTCTGCAGGTCGAGCCTGCAGTCGGGATTGCATGTCCGTCAGAGTCCATCTGTGAGTGCCACCGCTGATCATTGCAAAGTCGCAATCCCGGGTCTGCGGCCATGTTTCAGTCAGTTTCGACCTGAGTCCGTAGTTGACGCGCCCAAAACTGGAATACTCCTTCCAAATCTCCACCCACGATGCAACCAGAATATGAGCTTGGCGTCCGTGATACCGTGATACCGTCCGTGATACTCTCAGCAGAGGGTGATTCCCTCCGTTTCCATCCATTATCACTCACAAACTGATCCACAAATGCCCGCAGACATACTGCGGATGCTCTTACGAAAGCGGACGCGCAGCACGAGAGTCAGCGACAGTTCTGCATCGGCTGCGTCCATGTTCTGGCAGATGCCCAGGTTTACTCCCACGGACCATTCATAATGTGGGGCGCGGTACGTGGTATGATGAAGGGAAAAGAGGAAGAGGCGTTTGAAGATTGGAAAACTGGTGACAGTTCTACCGGTGTCAGTCTCGGTCCTTGGCTGCTCGTGTGAGATCTAGCAGCTCTGCTGCCTGGCGATGCTGCTGTCACGCACTGCCCTGCGACTTTAAAGCACTGACGCGGTCTGCGGTCGCACAAACTCGACAGGGGTACTATGGACGAGAGGAGTGCGTGCGCTGTTTCGGACTGAGGTTCGCTTGCTGCGGCTTTTGGCGACACCTCGGTCGGCATGTCGCTCATCGCCTCAGCCCATAATGGCACTTGCACCAAACAGCTCATTGCCAAAGATTAAGAAGGCTATTTCCTCACTGGGCAGAGTCAGCTTGGGTTATGAGCATCTGTACTGTCGGGAACCTTGACAAGTGAGCCCTTCAATTCCTCTTGATAAAATTGATGCGAGAAGAGTTTCAAAAATCTGGTTCTGAACATGTGTTCGACAGCCTCTGTTGGTCGTGAACAGCTGCCATGCTCGGTCGCTTTGCCAGCGGTGTGGGACAACACGCTGGACTAAACACTCTATAGGTCCCTGGGCCTCTCCTCCCTCGTGGATGATTACAACAGAGGGATTATTGGGGGCAGCGCCATCACTAAAACAGAATGGATGGAGAGTAGCGGAAAGACTACCAGTTATCGGACTCTAGACTCACCCACACCTCTCGTTCGCTGAACAGTGAAGAGAGATTGTGTTTGATGGTTGCTGTTGGCCGGGCATTAATGCAGATACTTGTACGTGGTACAGATGAGCATGGCGCCTACTTGGTATAGCTGAAATGGTGTGTTTTGCTTAGGGAAGACACTACGTCGATCTTGTTCCGCTTAGCGTCAATTTGACGCAAGGGGGGGGGGGGGGCCGCTGTGACGCTAAGAGATTACGTAATTGTAGCCAAATCGACATAAGGTGGAAATATGACTGGAAACGCTGCTGATCAGCAGCAAAACACTCGTGACTAGTTCCTAAACCTCCCTGAAATGTCCAGTCTTCAAGGAGGTCCTTATAGTGCATCAATTTGCAGCATTGAGGTTGCCCACCTTGCCTATAAAATAACAATTGTTATCCCAATTTCAGCCCATCAAAATTTGCGCGACTCTGAGCGTTTTTTCTTCTCAAAACCAGTTAGAAATTGTATTCCACTGTTAGGTGATGTTGCTCAATCATCCTGGCTTCGATACAAGGATTTACGCTGGGGGTGGGTGGGTGGGTGGGGGCTGAGCTAACGTCAAATTGATTCTAAGCGTAACAAAATCGCCACAGCGCCTTCCCTTAACGACCATGCACGAGGTCGAAGCACCAGTGAGATGCATCATGTCCGATGCCATGGCGAGGCCCCAGCGGTGCCCCAGCGTCAACTGCAACGGGCGCACTGCCCCACACGCAATAACTTATCACCAATGTGTGGGCGCTGTGGCAGCATCTCCCAAAAGGGCACGCTTCCTCAAGCGCATTAATCCGTTGTTCCATATCCTTTTCTCGCCTTTTGCCTTTCCTTTTTTCCAAACGTCCTGCCCCTTTTTTTTCCTTTGGACGACGCCGAGCGTTCTTCCTTCCGACCTCGTTTCTTCTTAGAAGGTTGAGACCGCCGGTGATGCCCGGGATTGGTGCCGCCTCCATTCAGTGTAGAAACTGTCGATCGGGGCTGCTGTCCGTTAGCCGCTGGGGCTGCCATCTTTTCTGGCTGAATTTCAAACCCTGAAACGCACAACGAGAACACGAGGCGATGAGGAGAGGCTTAGGCGCCGAGCGTACATTGTGAGGAACGGTCCAATGGAGATGGCGCTGCATATACCATTGCGTGGATATCGGCGCTGTCACTGATTGGGCATCAATTCGCTAAAGCTCTGCCGGTTCAACCAATCTTGATGATACGCTTCTCTCAGCAGGCAGAACATCTGGAATCATGGATGGACGGCAGTTGTTTACACTGATAGACTGGCGGTGCTTTTTGATAAACGATTCCAGATCATTCTTTACACTTTGGAGCCCAAACGCCACCGCCGTCCTAGCAGAAGAGATGTGCAACTTGTGCCACCCAACAAGAAAGTGGAACGCGAATTAAAGTCCCAAAAAGTGAGACCACCAATGGTAGCGTGCATGTGCTCCCACTAGCGATAAAAGGCAAACAAGCTCTTGACCGGTCCATGTGGCCCAACTCAACCAGCGTCGTGTGCTCATGGCTCGGGAACGTTTCAAACCAGATGCAGTGGAATTGGAGACTGCTTACATTCTGCTGCACTGATATTCGCCCGTTCTTGCACACTGCGCTAGCTTTTGTACAAAAATATTTTTCACATCACACAGTGCATAATTGCTCACCTCGGGTAGCCTGTTCCAGCCTTTGCATATAATCTTCCATTGTCTCACCTTCCTGAAACAGGCCCCCAAATCCCCCATTTTACACATTTTCTGCGGCGTTTAACCCGACTTAATTGCCTAAGATCCAGCATCAGCCATGTTAATCCAGAACCATATCATATACATACCATCGCGCTTGGGTGTTTTGACCACCACCCCGCACACATCCACAACAACATAATCAACCCATCTTTCCGCTTGTGCTGTGTCAACTCCGCACAAGTGCAACTCTGTTACGATACTGGCACGTAATGCACCGCTTTCCGAATTGGCAGTACATCACATCCAAAGATTCGAGACAAAAGTCTGAAGTGCAAGCCACTGCAGCTTGTGATTGTTTTGCCAACCAAAAACCCAAAGCCCGCCTGACCAGCCTTGAAGACATTAGCGTGCACCTCAAGTGCATATTGACTGCTTGAGTCACACATGTGCATACCAAGACAAGGCTGAAACGGTGGGGGTGGGTTACTTTTAGCCAGAGTATGTGGAGACTCCACATCAAAGAGCAATTGTCAAGCATCCGAACAAGTCCCAGAAATTTCTAGTCCCCTGGTTATCAGCATTGTCAGCATCCAAACAGGCTCAGCATCGTCAACAACAAGTTGGAGCGCATTTAATTTGTCCACTGTTGTGCGGCTAGTGCATAGGGCAGTGGTGTGGTGATTCCGGCATCTGCAACTAATCGATGACATAAAATTTAATGGCTGACCTTTTCATTTGGCATCCTGCCTGCCAACTCAATGGGATCAGTGGGCTCCCTGCAATTCTCTGGGTCCCATGCATTCATCTTCTTTCTGTGGTTCTGCAGCGCCGAAAGAGGGAGACAGTCGATCAGAAGAAAATGTGGCATGCTCAATGGGTGCAAGAATGGTTCTTACCATGTTGTGATTGGTGCAATCAACCAATTCTTTAGATCAGGGGACAGCATCTTCATGATCCCATCAACCAATTGCCTATTCTAGTGAATTCTTGATGTGCAGGAGTAGAGAAGACCATGATCTACTGCTGTGCAGGCAACAGCCACAACAGCCACCATATAATTCTTCAGCATCAGTGACACAGTTGCCATGATGGTGAACCAGCACTAAAACACGGGGTGGCCAGGTGCATACTTCAATTCCTGCAAGAAGCGGCTCATGGCTGTTAAGGAATTCTTTTCGTGCAAATCCACAACCCTGGATTGTTGTTGAACTGCTGATATTATAGGGCTCTGAGATCATTGTGCGGGATGTGGGTTTGGGGTTTGTGTGAGACTGAGGGCCGCAGCATGATATGATGCCTTGCAGTGTTGACAGACACGATGTGGTCGTTGGAGACAATGGTGAAATGCAGCACAGACAACTGAACTTGTCATTGTCTCTGGTTCACTGGAAAGAAACCTCTCCCTTCATTTACCTTGGATGCTATGTGCTGCCTGAAGGTTAGCGCCCCAAGGAGGAGTCTATCACAAAGTGCGCACCGCAGCGCCACACCCTGGAAAGTGGGCATCGGCACAGAAATATGGTCAAACAGAGGCAAATCAACAGATGAGTACAATCTGTTTTCTTTTGGTTGTGGATCTTCCGATGTAGTTGACAGGTCGTACTTTGGAGCACCCCCTCCAAACAAGCATACAACTGGCCCTGCTATGCATTGCAGCACCCTTAGTGTGCCTGCTCACAGGAATGAGGTAGAAAGAGCATATCACAGTGTGTGTGGGTGTATGTAGGGGCAGGGAGAGAATGTCGGAATTAGCAAATAACTTTAATGCACAAAATCGCCCATCGTCATCTTCAAAGTGCAAGACGCCAAGAGGCCATTGACAGCAGAGGGACTGCGAGAGTAAGGCAGGCCGATGTCAAACAACATGCACACCTTCACTGATTCATCCTTTGATGCATCCATCCAGTCCCTAAAACCATCCCAAGCAGTCAATACAACCACCCTCGAGCACAACCCCACAAGTTTGTTGCATTTCCCTCCTCAACACCACAGTGGCAGTCACTGCCACCTCAGTGCACACCTAGGCTCAAGAGTAGCAAAAACAGGATTTGCTGAGATGTAACAATGTACCGCACAGAGTCAGCACTGCTTGCACCAGTGGCAGAGTAACTCCTGTTTGCAAGGATGGTCTTGTCACAAGGCAAATGACAAAAAGCATTATCTGGCACTGGTAAATGACTTGTGCTGTTGCTTTTGCGGTAGTCTTGAAGCATTACACACTGAAGAAGGGAGAAGTGGGTTCATCACCTGGGGTGAAACCTTTCCCAACTCATCCAAATTCGAAACTCGAAATGGCCAAGTGCTGGCAAATGGCATGAACGAGCAAAGTTAAACAGGCACTGCTGTGTTGCCAAAAGTGGATAAAAAAAGTGGATAAAGATTTTTAGCAGTGTCTCCCATGTTCTGGGCCCAAGTGAACATCCTCCATGAGCGATGATGAAAACTAACCAATTCTTGCTAGTCCACCTGCTTTCCCATGCATTGCAGAGCATGCCTGCTCACCGTTCATATACCAAACATTCCTTCCAGTGTGCCACCGCAAATCCAACAGGAAAACAAGAGCCGGCAGCACCAAGAGACTTGTGACACGAATGCATATGAGCCTCAGGAACAGGGAAGAGCAGTAAAAGGAATTAACAGGCTTCTGGCGTTGGGCCAGGCCTTGAGCCAGTTGATTCAGCAAGCGATTTTCTTCCCTTGGCTCTCGTAGGCTCAGCTTGCTGGGTTTTGTGAACTGAACTCAGGCTATTCATACACTCGGCTCATCTCCGAAATAACCAATTCTTTTTGCTGAACCAGTCCCAATACACGATCTGAGCCAGGTGAAATACATGGCTAGCTTTGGGGATGGAGATCGCAACATAACCCTTGGGCAATGCAGTGCTTTCTATTCCTTCAATAACTGCAGTCAGAGGGCAAAAATCTGGCTTGCAACACCTCAGCAAGCAGTCACAAACATTGCAGGTGTATGGCATGTGAAGAAATGACAGACTGAGGGACAGACAAAAGCTTTTTGGATACATACATGCCCATCATCGCCTGCAAATTGTAAGGACTTGGGTGTGCCATGTAAAGGCAAATGGAACCAATGGGACAATTGGAATTGAGGAACACATTGATGGGGTGTTCCACATACCGTATCACACCCTCGAGCTCCTCTTCTGTGTCCAATTCAATGATGTCATCCCCAGAGCCACCGCTGTCCTCCAGCAAAGATGTACCCTCTTCGCTGCTACCCTCACCTTCTCTGTCCTCATCACTCAATTCACTGTCACTGTCTATGGAACACAGGTCAACTTCAGCAATCAAGGTTCCTCAACTGCCATGCAAATAACAAGGGTCGGGGTGTCTATGAGACTGCAGTGTATTCAACCCTTCTGCATCCTCACAAGATGCTTGGCCTTCTTATGGAAACAATACTGAAAACCATATTAGTTGTCATCAACAATGTGGCCCCAACGAAGAACATCGCACTGGTCAGCTCTAAGTTATCTTACAGAAGCCAAGCCTCCACAGAGCGACTGAACAGCACCCAAAAGATGTCTCCAAACTGTCCTTGGTGCATCTAAAACGGCCCATGCCCAGCCAAGAGGTCCTCCTAAAAATGTTTGTAGCATCTGGTAGGCCTGGAATCGCTGTCCCAAGAGAGAAGGTATTTGAGGCAATGAGAACTGGAAGGAGCTGCCAATCCGGCAGTGCCCAAGAGGGAAAGCTACGGAACAGGTCACACGGCAGGGGAAGAAATAATGGGCATATGCCAGTGCCATTGCATCTCCAATAGTGACTGCCCACAAGAGAACTCGAACTCATGGTCTGAGGGTGCGTCTTTGTGTCTTGGGTGCCCACAACAAGGGGGCATTTGAAGGCGGGATGTGAATGTGTGCAAAGCAGGGAAGCCAGGATATTGGCTGCAAGCCTTCCCTTGCAGCCAATTTTCTTTCAAAGCAAAGCAACCACGGCATTGTTGCATGCAAGCTGAGCCCATTAGAATCGGTGCAAAGCACAATAAAAAGTCCAACAGTCAGGAAAAGTTGCATATGCACAACCACAACACTCAACATAGTCGCAAAGTTGAGCATTGTGGAAGGTTTAGCATACCATAGTTCTGTGAGCCACAGGCCCTTGCCTTCAGTTCACAACAAGCTCATAACCTTTAAGATCGGCCCGGTGTTGTTGCTGAAGTGACATGTGCAGAAGAGAAACCAAACAAGAGGAAAGCAAAATTGAAATGTCAGGGATCCCAAGTTTGATGGCTGGACTGTCACCAACACCACCCGACCAAGGCAGCCCCAGAACTGGTCCTATCAACGTGTTAACTGTCATGCTCAAATGCATGGATTGCACGTGCATGCGCACAAGATAAGGCAAGGCTGTTGCACCATGAGAGGCTGAACTGAGCTGATATTCCTTGCATGCTGCATGGAGCAGCACATATTCAAGCCATGAACCACATCTATGGCAAGCATCAACTGCAGGCCATGGTGAGCATGGCTGCATTGTGTTGTGACGTGGATTCCGCCAAAAGTCATAAAGGTTCCCAGTGCCAGGCGGTCTATACCTGAACTTTGGAATCGAAAGGTGGTTTAGAACCGAGGACACTGAATTGTTCGTTGCGAATTGCCTTCAAAGGACAAAGCAGGGCCCTGCACCGTGCAAATCACGATGGGCACAGACACAACCATTACGTCCCTCAGTCCACTCAAGGGGCCCTTGAAACGCCCACAAACAAATGGCGTCCCTCACCCCCACCCCACCCCCGCCCCCACGAACTCGCACACACGACATCCGAGATGGTTGGAGACATGCCGTCCTCAAGAGTGTTGCAACTGCGCATTGCATCCATGTTCATCCACCCATGCAGCTTGATCGACGACAGCAACCCATGGGTGGACATCAGAACGCCTCAGGACAATCGCCCCATTACTGTATGCAGACCCAGGGAGGTTTCGGCGAGGGGATTCCTGCCCGCGATTGGTTCTCACCGTCCTGGTTGTCGCGTGACGGCACCCAGTCGCGCCGCTTGAACATCGACCCTCGCTTGAGCGGCCCGGTCGCAGTGTCGCAACGGGCACCGCCGTTCCTAGAGAGAGGGCACGGCCAAGAGAACGAACCCGCCAAGTTAGCAGTAAAGTCGGCAAGCGGAGCAGTTCCCGCATGGACGCGCCCAGACGACCTCCGGGCGTCTGCTTCGAAAGAATGGCAGCCTGTCGCACCATCCTCGAAAATGGGGAAATAAACGAGAATGATGTTCTAAGATGAACGCAGATGAAAGACGTTTGGATGGGCAGTGTCACATCAGCAACAGATGACGACCATTTAATGCGTTTGCAGCTGTGGTACTCCGCGCGCTCGACCACAGAGCCAGCATGAGCGGTTTCCCAATACTCCCGTGGAGTTGGTTGCATCTAAGGAGAAAGACAACACTACACTTGGTACCATACTAGACGTGGCCGCTCAGGCTTTTTTTCTGTTAATTTACTTCTGTACTTTTTTTGAACACAAACAATCCGTCCGTCAATTTTCCGTTACTTTTCCGGGGCCGGGTTTTTGTAGCCGTTCATGCCACATCAGCTTTCAATTTTTTGACTCTGGAGCTGTCCGTCAAGGGGGTGTTTGTAGCCACCGGTTTTTGTAAAAGTGCTTTTTTTCTGTTGCCTTTCTTGGCATTCCGTTGCCATCCGTCAGGGACTTGGAGATTCCGGTAGTGTTCCGGTGGTCAGCGGCAATTTCTGTTGGAGGCAATTTTTCCAAGCGGATTTTTTCTCTATGCCCAGCAACCTTTGCCTCTACATACAGGCCACAACAGTGATATAACGAGGTGCAATATTAATACATGTATGAACAACGCATGTCTACCTATTTGCAATCCATGCCATTATAAATGCTGCCTCGGCCAGTACTCCTTGCGAGACCGGGGCCGCAACCCGCTGTTCTTTCCCAGCCATCCCTTGCCAATGCTAGACTACATTTATTAATACAACCTACTGTAGACGAGGCGTCTGGCCGTCCGGTCCGGGAACGGGACCCGCTCTGCGGCGATTATCCATCACCTTTGCCAAAGCACATTGTACTTTGTACTTAGTACAGGCGTCCGTACTTGCTCCGTGAACTTTGATGGAATTCTGTCGACCTCTGTGGTTTGGTCAACGGTTCTGTCATGAGGGTCTGTCATCCGTCGGCTACAGCACAAATTCTGTAACCCGTGGTTCTATTCTGGAAGGCTGTGTGTATTTTTGTAGCCGTCTATACTGACGTCAGCATAGCCCCGCCCATTTCTGTAAAATGCTTTTTCTCTCTGTCGCCCGCTCACAAATTCTGTTGATTGTACGGAATTTTTACAGAGCCAACCAAGTTCTGTTGTGGACGGACAGAGGGGGCCACCTCTATACCATACGCGCAGTCGTACAATTGGTGGTAAGTGAAGTCCCACAAGCGGACCTGCTGCCCTTAGTTATATAGATAGCAACACCTTTGCAAAAGGACGGCGGTCCATTCTGGCCGTCATCCCCGGAGATAGCACAGTCTAATCACCCCTGAACGAGCAGCTGAGCCACGTCGACAGCTTCAGCACCACGCTAGTTAAGGGTGCATTCAACAAAAGAGCTTTGCCCCTTGTGCAAACCGGCTCTTCATGAAGAACTGCTTGTTGCGGCAATGATAATTGATACAATGTATAGATTAGATGACTTTTGATGATATTTGATTGTGTTGTGGACCTTCTGAGTGGTCAAAATGATGAATGTGTGGTTGTATGGACAATGGAACGATTCAATTGATTGTTGTATCATGTACTTAATGTAAGACCACTCGGGAGCATTGTTCTCCCGTTCTCATTCCCTGTCCGCGTGTGAGGGGCCTTCGGCCCCGTATCATTTGGTTTCGGAGCAAGGACCGTTCCGACGGCGGGGAGAGGAGTGCAACCCCGAGGGATGGCAGTGCAACGGCACTTCCAGGTCGACGGGAAGCCGGTGGAGGAATCCCGGCTTGATTCTGTGGAGAACTGGGTCTGATCCAGCCCGACGAAGGAGAATGGAAACGGCGGAGGTGTGAGGACGATGGCATACGGCACAGAAGACGAGCAGCCAAAAAGATTGGTGCTGCGGAAGGCAAGGAGGACTGTCAACAAGGCTGCGTGGCAAACGGCACGAATTGCCGCTGCTGAAGAGGCACAAACGACCAGACAGCACAAGGATGCTACACTCCGTGGAGTGAGCGAGGCATCCGAGCAACAGCACGGTGCTGCGGCAAAACGAGTGATGCTGTCTCAGCTGCAAGGAGCCGGGGACGTTCCGCGGGAACTTCTGCATTGGCGTGGCGCGGAATTGTGGTCCACGGTTCGGAGAGCTGGGAGTGTGATGCCGGCGATGCAAGTGTGGGGCCACAGGGAACCTGGCAAACAAGTTGTGCTGGCTGTGCTGTGGTGTTTGGAGGACGAGAGCTTGGTGTTGGAAGGTCTCAGAGAACAGAACGATTCGTCTGGAGATGCAGCTGTGCGGATGCAAGGCGAGAGCAATCCCAAAACTGGGCATGGAACGCGGAGAGAGGCACCAAGTGAGTTGCGGCACTGCCTTGCAAGCATGCCGTTTTGGCAAGGCTTGGATGGGCGCATTCGTGCGGCCTGAACGCCTAGAACGGGCAGCAGGGAAAGGCCCGTCGAGTTGGTGGCGGGGGATGCGCCATCTGGCGGGTTGCCTGCGGCCGGAATGCTCGCGGAGTGGCCGGTCTCCAAGGTGGCCGGCATGGCGACATGCTTTTCAAGGAGGCCGCCCGGATTGTTGGAGATGGGCGCAATTGCAAGGCCAAGGCGCCCAGGGAGAGGCGCCAAGGACGGCCCATCGCGGCGGCAACGGGGGGAGCGCCCATTCGAGGCATGCTTGCGGCCGGCGGGAGGCGGATCCCGTCCAGTTGGATGCGACCCGCGGCATGGACGCCGAATTGCTGTGCGGATCGGCGATGGCGAGCTTGCCCACACCGGTGAGAGGCGGCGCGCCTAGCAAACGAGAAGAAAGGGGTGCCGCACCGGCGAGCGGCCTGCGCGGTCCGTGCCGCGGAAGCCGGGCCATGGAGGCCGGTTCCGGGCACCATTCCGCGGGCCCCGGCGATGCATCGACGCCGCGGGATTGCGCGGCGAATCCAACGCGACGGGCGGATCCGGGCCGGCAAGTAGGGCGCCCTTGGCCCGCGTTTGCTCGAGAGTGAGACGCCACGGCGCGCGAGGGAGCGCCGAGGTCGGTGGAGGCGCGGAGAGTGACCCCGGCAAGCTGGAACTGCCGAGAGGGGGACGGAGCTGAGGGAAGCTGGGTGAGTCAACCTGACCGCCCGGTCATGTGACAATCCCGCGCCTGGAGGGCGTGTCATGTGACAATCCCGACAGCAGGAGGCCCCAGTACATTGAGCGAAACCGGAGAGGGGAACAGCTCCCTGGCCAGGAGCTGCAACCCAACGGAGAGAGCCTGTGCCCCAGAGGGAAGCTATTGGAGGCCAACCCGAGGTGCTTATGTACTGGCCCCTAAGAAGGAAAAAGGGAGACCCTAAAGAGGAGAAAAAGGAAGACAAAGGAGGATAGGTTAAATTCCTTCATTGTTTCCAATTCCGTCGCCAGCCTCTAAGGAGTGGCTCAAGGGTACATCAAAAAACCCTAGCCTGTGGACAGCGATTCTTTCAACGCCGTGGAACAGTTGTGGAGGATTTTTAAGCCTCTCAACGGGTGGACAGCGATTCTACACTCTCAGGAGCAATAGTGGAGCATCTCTACAGGCGAGGTTGTCGGTAGCCTTAGGGCACCGGGGACCGGTGGAGCGACCTTCGGGCACCGACCAAGAGCAAGACTAGAGCCATTGAATCAACCCTTCCAGAAGCATTAAGAGATAAAGGTGCAAGTCTCTAGATTATGGGGAATAGAAAAATGTGCCAGAAATCGTTCTCAAGCCTGCTGTACTAATCTTCATTGTGGGGAATAGGTTTCTTGAAAGACTGTGTTGTGGTCTTAAAATCCTGTGGATCAGTGTAAGTTGGAGTTGGAAGAATAAAACCCGGGAAACCATTAGGGGAACCGTGGCCATGGTGGTAGTGCAAAGAGGTTGTGCAGGGAGCAGGGCTGAGGGATTCGCCCTAATGTCATTCAGTGTTGTACTATCCCCAGATAGGCCGTTGGATGCAGAAGATCCTTGGGAGAGGTGGGACACGCTCGGTGGTGTTGTGATGGTGGGTTTGCATGTTGATTTGTGAATCCAGAGGTCTCTCACCTAGGTAGTTCGCAGAATACTCACACTGCAGAGCGTGATGGAGCTGGTGGTGCTCAATGAGGTGCTGTTCTGATCATGAATACTGATTGTGCCCTTATCAGTATGCTGTGTACATAGGGCAGCAGCCAACATGATCAGTTGTGATGGTGATTATTATTATTATTCTTTTTGTGGTAGTCATGATTGAGGACATACCAGTAGATAGTTGTTAACAGCACGCAGTTGTGGAGTACGTTGATAGTGGAGACTGCACTGAGGCACTTCTGAGATCAGAGCTTGCAGATGTAGAAATATCTGATGGAGAGTCATGGAGTGGTGGCAACTGCCAACGGTTGATGCTAGGAGGATTCAGCACACTGTTGAGGCCTTTTAAGGTGGTTGAGTTTATTCTCCAGTTGCCTTAGAGCCATTGTATTGGCATGTCCATCATACTTTTGCTGCTGGTAGCCTGGTGAAGTTGCGTGCAGTGAATGGTGGGCCCATTGTGTCTTCAACCCCAACCACAAGAGAGTTAATGGTCAGGTAGTGCACGGTGGCTTAAGTGGGAACATAGTTGCATGAAGCCACCAGGACGATAGAGGCCATTTTTTGAATGACTATCTAGATCTTTGAGGAAATTACATTCTGGGTCATTCGACAAGACATTGTGCATTGGATCGGACTAACTGAGAGTCAGAAGTGATGGACTGGGTGGCGGACTGGAGAACAGTCACTGATAGCAAGTTTCTATTTAGATTGAGTTGTGGTATGGGACACAATAGACTTGATCTTTGTGAGAATTTTGTTTGGTACCCCGTATCTTCTGTCCGGCCGGTCTTCTAGCATGGTGTGTCTCCGTGGCCGAGGACGTCCACACTTTGTGGGGGGGGAGAAATGATACAATGTATAGATTAGATGACTTTTGATGATATTTGATTGTGTTGTGGACCTTCTGAGTGGTCAAAGATGATGAATGTGTGGTTGTATGGACAATGGAACGATTCAATTGATTGTTGTATCATGTACTTAATGTAAGACCACTCGGGAGCATTGTTCTCCCGTTCTCATTCCCTGTCCGCGTGTGAGGGGCCTTCGGCCCCGTATCAATAATGAACAAAAAAAACAACGGCGGGAAGGGAAGCTTCAGATGAACGGCAAACATCCAATTGAACATCAAGCGTGGAACCTCTCAAAACTGCCCCCCAGAGGGCCACAACCAGTCGCAGCCACTCCCAAAGTTCAGCGAGGTCAGGGCACAGGTCAGCCCCACAGTTTGGGGCAGCCTTGTCTGCAACGTGGCGATACAATGCACGAAAAATGTTTCTTTCCGCCTCAACGAAGTTGTGCAACGACGAAGGGTGGTCATTGTGATACGAAAAGATTGTGGGTGTGGGGCTCCTGCCCTCTTTGAGCCGCGGACCCGCCTCGCCGGACACCTAGGTCCTTACAGGGACCTATGCGGGACCACCTCTCCTACTCCCGTACCCTAATACCTAGAGCGGTTACGATGGGTTGAGGAATAGTTATCTTGGGCAGGGCGTCCCCCACACCAAGGGCCATTAGTAAGGCGTCCCCTACATCAGGCCGCTGTGCGTAACATTCGTCCCCCTCATGGAGAGCGGCGTCCTCGTCCCATTAAGTGAATACGGGAGTAGAAACATAATTATGTACGCTGCAACTGGCTGTGCGATTTGCCACATGCCCAGTTCGCGTGGTTGCAATGCAACTGTATTGAAGAGAAAGAGTGGTTGTTATATGACCTGTCGGCCTCACTACTACCCTCATTAAAACTCTTCCTTCAGCCCGCAGGTTGGAATGTTTAGTCCCTAGCATTTCGGCCTATGTCCACTGCTGAAAAATCAAAACATGCAGGTCACCCTGCTCGGCCCCGGCCCATGCCTCCACCGGCTATCCAACTCCGGCCACCCCGAGGGTGCTGCTGCTGCCGCCGTGCCCTCGGCCGTCCACAGTTTTGGGCTCTCGGGGGGATGACAAGAGGGCCGTCATGATCCACCCTCTCCCCGCTCAAAATCGCAAGGGACATAGCATTCATATGTCCAAACAACGTGCGAGAGCGGGGTCCGGTATAACCGGTATTCTGCTGGGCCCATTTCAGCAGGACCTGTCACATGCACATTCGCACTTGAGTTCATTTCATCATGTACTTTTCGTACTGTCATCAGTTCACACATGCACAATAGGAGTTCTTCCGTTCTCAAATGCTTGAACCAGTTTCTGTGCATTTGCGACTGCTTTTGCTGATTCCTAGCTGTTATGTTCATGGCCATAACCCAGCCATTTGACAAGGTACTCTACGGAGTCTTGTCGTTGGCCACGCTTTTTAATCCTCTTATCCAGAATGCGTTCAACTTCATATTCCAATTCTCCTTCAATTTTGATAGGGATTGGTGGTGGCTGCACTCTGCCACTTGCCTTATAAGGCTTAATCTTTGATACATGAAGTACTAGATGTATTTTGTGCATGCTTTCCGGAAGTTCCAGTCGATATGCGATAGAACCTATCCGGTCAAGGATGGCGAAGGGCCCAATCCACCTCGGTAATAATTTTCGAGTCCCAGAGTGTTTGAGGGTAATATGTTGTGTCGATAGGAGGGCGTCATCTCCTTTGTCAAACGACACATCCCTTCTATGGCGGTCAGCATGCTTTGACTGCCTATCTCGTGCTTTTTCTAAGCACGCCCTGGCCTCTTTCAGTGCTGATTGGACACGGTGATCAAATCATGTCACAGCTGGTTGTCCCTCCACGAGGGGCATACCAATATGCCTTAAATAAGGCTGCTATGCCCTATCAATGGCCATTGCCAAGCCGCGGGCATTCGGATTGTCATAGCCTTTCAGAGGCTTCCGAACTAGCACCCCAAGAACTAAGAGACTCTTTGGGTATCGACCGTAGTTCAAATAGAACGAGGTCTCATGGGTGGAATTGTTCTTCGAGTTGTTCATTGCAAACTCGGCCATGGCTAACAATTCATCCCACGCGTCATGGTCAGAACGCGTATAGCTGCGTAAGTAATCCTCCAGAATCTAATTCATGACTTCGGTCTGGCCATCCGTCTGTGGATGGTACGCAGTGCTCATGTTGAGCTGGATTTTCCACCTCTCGGCCAGGTACCGGTAAAACCTGGAAGTGAACCAAACGTCTCTGTCGGACACTATCTGAGAGGGGAGACCGCGGTGCCTTATCACATTTTGCACCAACAGGTCGGCTGCTCCTTCCGCGGAGAGCTCAGTGGTCGTGGCTGTGAGGCAGACCATTTTGGTCAATCTATCAACGAGCACAACGATAGCATCATGACCTCCCTTAGTTTTTGGTAGTTGAGTAATGAAGTCCATGGACAGCTCAGTCCATGGCTCCTCAGGAATGCCCAGAGACTGTAACAAGCCTGGGGTCTTTTGATGAGAATACTTAGCCTGTTGACAAACCAGGCAAGTACCAACATGTAATTGTACTTCTTGTCTCATTCCTGGCCACCAGTAATACCGCTGAACCAAGTCCAAGGTTTTGGCTTAACCGAAGTGTCCTGCACTTGGATGGTCATGAGCCAACTGGCAGATTTCAGTCCGCAGACTATTTGGTATATATACCTGCTTGCCTCGCAGCCATAAACCGTCTGTACAGCGCATCTCTTGTTGCTGGTTTACAGACCCAAGCTTGGGATCTTGACTATAAGCCTGGCGGATCCTAAAGGCGAGATTCTCTGCCTCTACCATCTCATTCGATTTTTTCGTTTTTCCCTGTTTGCGAATTACTCTTAAGCCACAAATAGCCAATTGACTTTTCCTCCTGGCCTCCTGTTCATAAGGTGAGAGAGGAATGTGAGAGAGTGGATCAGCCACATTCTCTCGCCCTGGGCGGTATTCCCGCTCAAAGTCAAATTGTTGTAAGATCTCTGACCACCTGGCCTGTCTCCGGCTCAATTGTGGTTGTGACTTAAGGTAAGTCAACGGACAGTGGTCCGTTACCAGTTTGAAGCGTGTTCCCTCAAGGTAACACCTCCACAATTGTACAACATGAACCGAAGCGAGAGCCTCTTGGTCTGTCACATTGTAGTTCAACTCCGCTAGGAGGAACTTTCTACTTGCGTAACAGATTGGATGATTAACTTGCATCAGAACTGCTCCCACAGCCGTTTGGGACGCATCTGCTATGACCTCAAAAGGCCTTTCAGAGTCTGGCGTTTTGAGCAATAGAGCTGCCATTAAACACTCCTTAATATGCTCAAATGTTGATTGATATTTTGCCGTCCACTCCCACTTGCCACTTTGTTTGGTCAAGTCCATCAAAGGAGTGGCAATTTTCGAATAGCCTTGTATGAACTTTCGAAAATAGTTTGCCAACCACACACTGTGGTACAGGCCAGTTCTTTACTTTCTCAATCCCTTCAGGGTCTGGACGGATACCCTCTTGAGACACAATATGTCCCAGATAGGAGATTTCCTCCTTGTTGAATTGACACTTGTGCATACGACAATATAATTTCTGTTGTCGTAGCACTTCTAACACCTGACGAAGGTGTTTAAGATGTTCTTCAGTAGTTTGTTTAAACACCAAGATGTCGTCCAGGTAAATCAGAACGTGTTTGCCAATTCGATCACCAAATATATAGTGCATCGTCTGCTGGAATATTGCTAGGGCATTCGTGAATCCAAAAGGGAGTACCTTGAACTCATAGAGACCCAACGGCATCACGAAAGCCGTTTTGGCACAGTCTGCCTTATCAATTCCAAGTTGATAGTACCCTTGCTGCAAGTCTATAGCCAAGAAAATCTTGGCTCTTTGCAGTTGATCCAAAAGGGTGTCTATCCGAGGGATCGGCCACTTATTCTTAATAGTGGCTTTATTTAGTGCTTGATAGTCGATGCACATTCGGAGGCTGCCATCTCGCTTTGGCACAAAGAGTACCAGGGCCCCAAAAGGGCTACTGCTCTCCGTAATGAGACCTTTTCTCAATAGGTAATCGACCTGTGATCGGATCTCGTCCATTTCTTTTGGACTATACCGGAAAGCTGGTCGCTTTACCGGTTTGGTTCCTTCCTCAAGCGAAATGGTCAAAGCAACTCCACGATCTGGGGGAAGGCCCTCAGGGAGTTCCTCAGGAAAAAGATCCTTGTACTCCCCTAAGAGGGATATGATATGTGCTGGGTTCACAGCATGTGAAATGGTCTTTCGACCTGTGGTGGCCGAAGGGCCTGGTGCGTCCCCCTCAGGGAGATCGCCGACCCGGTGAATCAAAACCAAACGGAGAGGGGATCCCCATTGATAGGCTCAACGAGCATAACCCAATAAGCACAAATGACACATATGACGAGCAGGCAAAGGTAGGGAAGGGGGTGGCCGTGGAGAACTGCGAAGGGTAAACTTGCGCCCACAGGAAACCACCCGGATATGTCCGTGACGATAATCAATGACACCAGCGTGCTCATAAAGCCAATTGTTGCCAAGAATGATATCATAGTCATCAGAGAGGTCAATGACCACACAACGGACAGTGTCCTTATACCCTTGAATGATTAAGGGTACATCAACCACTCCTAAGGAAGGGAGTGAAGATCCGTCGGCCAGGAGAACTTTAGTCTCTGACGGAGAGGAGTCCACATGGGGAGGTGTGGAGAACTCCGTAGGGTCGACTATGCGACGAGTAGCTCATGCCAACCGCTGAATGCGGTCAAGGCGACTAAGCTGTCGATTAAATGCCACATGTGGCTGTATAGGGGTAAGGCCTAACCGTTGACAACATGTCGGGTTTATGTAGGCCGTACCGGTCGCCCCCGTATCAAAAGAGGATAGTCGCAGGTTGATACCCAACTTGACCAGTTAAGGTCAACCGAGGGTGGTCTTGAGAAACCCCACTAATGTGGTGTCCCGCTGGCCCCTCCGGGGTTTGATAGTACACATTGACCGGCCAAGGAATGCCAGGCATCTCCTTGCAACCTGGACGATCTTCACACGGTTGTGTGAACAATGGGGTACCCTTTGGGTAATGAATTAGGGTGCGCATTTGGCACAACCTAGGATCGTCGAGGAAGTCCCACCATGCGGGTAGAAGAATTCATGCTCCCACTTGTTGTGGGGCCTTTGCTCGTTCAGCAAAGTAGTGGTCTAAGAATGGACCAGCATTCTTAAAAGGTGGATTAATCCACACGAATTCACGAGATAACGGTTTCGTTAAGAAACTCGCATCTCTTGAACAATATCGCGCACACAGCGCATTATCCCCCTTAGGTTTAGAACAGGCGTCCACTGTGAACTAGTGGGAAACCAAAGCTTGAATGTGATTAAAGTGCACAGGATTCAACATGCGATCAGAATGATCCATATCACTCTGCAGACCCTTTTGGGTTTTCTCAGGCAGTGCCTTCTTTTGATGAATTTTTATCACATAATTAACAACAATTTGCAACTATTTCAGTTTAGGAATTGGAACTATTGGTGTCACATTCTTTCACACATCCATAGGTGCTGTCAGAAGTTTAGCACTGTTCACAGTATCCTTTCGTGCTGTCAAACACAATGCATGTGAATCCTTGTGCACTGATTTCATGGTCCGGTCTGAGTGCACCTGCATGGAGGGAAGCGTCCTATGTCCCGGGCAGTCACCGTCTGATAGATGGCCGGCATAGAAGGGTTTAAAGCATCTAAAACACCTCCCTGCCCGTTTCAGTATCTCTATTGTTGTCTTGTGCAATTGCGCATGATCGGTGTCCGGCTTCCCTTCCATGGGATCACGTATATCCGCATGCGGCTCATAAATGCGATCACCATGGGCCTGTGGACCATTCTCCAAGTCAGTACAAGAACTTTTAGAAACCATTCCCCCTCGACCTTTCGACCTGTTGTACAACACGGGCTTTCTGTTACGGTCCAGGTCGTGAGGCCTAGTGGGAGCAGCCACATGTGGCAAAAAAGGTATAAATACCAATGGGAGAACTCCAGTACAAGGGTGCTGATGAGGCGTTGTGGCGAACACCAAAACCGGTCCACTTTGCCACCTTGCCGTGAGTTTGAACCCTGCGTAAGGCAAATTGTTCCACCAGGGGTTTTTCTACAGAAAGCCTAAAGTACTGGTGTCCCGACCCACCAAGGACGAAAGCGTAATACTTTCCCCAATTATCCACTTGCAATGCATGGTGCTTGTGAATGATCTTGTTAGGGGGCAGGCGGTTACTCGTATTCGGCCTGCCATTTCGGCTTTCGTTTTGACGTGAGCCATATGCCTTATATTCCTGGTCATATGTTGGCCCCACTTTATACAAATGAGCTCTCAAACTCGCATAAGTGGCCCATTGCTCATCATCTTTATTTAACAAACATTTCTTTTTATATCTAGACAGAGTCCAGTATATAGCCCATGCAACTTGGAAAAATCATCCAGATCGTTCTCACACTTGAGAAACATCTGTTCCAAGATTTGCATATATTTAATCATATCGGGACCTGAGGTCCCTGCCTTTGTAAAGGCTGCTATCTCAGACCGAATTTCGAAGTCTGAGCATTTATGATCGTAAAATGTCTCCATGCCATACTTAAACTGTTCCCATGACAGTTGAAATTCTGGCTGCAAGAGCACTTCCGCATCAATGGTAACCCCCCACAAGTGGCCCAATTGGGCTAACAAGCCATGTTTCACTAACTCCTCTAGAGTATTCAGTGCTACCCATCCCCATTGTGATCGGGGGGCCACAGTGGTTTTGAAATACATAATAATTTCTTGCAACCGCTTGGTCAAAGCTTGCTTATCTTCATTCCACTTTGGGGGTTTCATACCTTGAGTATTCATCTTAGGCATGCTCACCTAACAGCCCATTTCGGGCTGAATATACACCGGGGCGTAGGGCATCCCTTGAGCCGCCTGGAGATATCCCTGGCCCATATATCCGGGCCCCATGGGATCGTAATCGGCCGGAGGCAGCGGAGGCCCGTCGACAGCCATGTGCAGCCCCTCCGCAATGGACGCTTCATGCGGTGGTTCAGGGACTTGCATCAAACTCGGCGGGTGTCCCACTGTTCCCTCGAACTCTCCTGACTCCACCGGTTGGGATGATTCCCCAGGAGTTTGAGATGGGACCACCTGCTGCCTTGGGGCTGTTGCCGCCTGCGGTACCCTTTCGGGCTGTGGTACCCTTTCGGGCTGATACTGATACACCACCTGTGGCTGAATGTACTGCAGCGCCTGACTGCTCGCCGGATCTTGGACAAAAGGAGACATCTCCTATAGCCTCTGAATTTTCTGCCGTGTAGTCTGCATCGGAGGCTATGTCCCCTTTGTTCCAGTCTAGCCTATGGTGAAGGGCACTGCCGGCTGTCTTGGCACCATTTCGGGCTGTCGTGTTGCCATTTCTGGCTGGGGCACTGGACAGACCGGTGCTAAAGGACCAGGCAGCCTTGATGGTCCCACTGGTATCTGCACAGCTCCTTCCATAGGAAGTCGTTGGCCCGTCAGCTGAACAGCCTACCACTCTGTGGCTGCGTCCTGGCTCTCAGGCACATGGATGCCCAGCGCTGTTTGCTGCGCTTCAAACAGATCCCGCAACTTGGCGGGGATGCACTGCGAAGCGTCCAGAAGTACCGTCGCACGGTACGGGGCCCGTCAACCACTTGGATGGTAGTACCCCTTGTAGTACACACCACCATATGGGTCGTGGAGCACCCCAAGGGTATCCCAGAAACCGTGGGAGTCCTGGATCACAGGTGCCTTCACCACGGGAACTGGTCCTTTGGACTGGGCATATTATGCCCATGGGTTATTAACCCATCTCTTGCTACTGCTGCTGCGCCATGCGCTGTTGGAACCTTGGATCAGGTTTCCCTTGCCGATAAACAGTTCCTCGGGGACCCTGTCCATAGCTGCTCTCCCCAACTGGGGGCCCTTTTGGCTGTTGGGCAGGCTGGTGGCCCTTACGCCGAGCTGCTTGGAACTGGACAAACTCGGCATAATCCTCTTCGTCCATTGCATTGAGCAGCCGGGCAGCCTTAATGGCTTCTGCCCTCTTTGATGGTCCTGCCTCCGGTACAGGGGGATCCACCTTTTTCGGAGGCCCTGTCTCCTCATCCGATGGAGGCGATGCCTTTTTAGGCTTTGGGGGGCCGAAACGAGCTGGCTTATTAACGCCACTTTTGCTGCCACTCGACACATCAGCCCATCTGGCTGTTTGTTGAGGCTGGCTCTGTTCAAGCTCAGCAAATGGTTGAGCCTGAGTGGCTGGATCCAGCTCGTCGTGCTTTTTCTGTGCCTCGAGGCGCTGTGCCTTCTGGCTGCCCCCTGCAGAGAAAAACCATCTAATCTCAGCCTTGCGTTGGCATTTATGAGCTCGTTTACGCTCATATTTCTCGGGATTCAATTGGCGATCCCGTTCACACCGCCAAGCTTGACACTCTTTGCGCTGGCTGGCTTTTTGAGCCTTTCGCTCATTCAACTTCTTTGCACTAGCAAAACGGTTCCTGTTGCGAATATGTCGCCGTTTTTTCTCTAGTCTATGCACTTGCACCCGCGTTGACATATCACCCGGCAATGGGGAAGTGCATGACAAAAACGACAACTCTAAAATTTCTTCCCACCATTCATGGGGATCATTCGGGTCTGGCCTTTCCGAGCTACCCTCGCTCAAATCCCACGGCTCAGGGATATGTCTGAGCGCAAAGGCCATTTTTTTGGGCCAGTTCGGGACCTCTTTGGCAATTTGATCTGCCATTCCCAGACCACACCACCTTTGGATTCTCACCAGTCTCGCGGTGGTCAATCTTTCTCCAAATTTTTTGGTGGCCATTTGCCAGTCTTCATCCAGATCGTCAATACGATCGCTGTGGAATCATGTCCACCTAGCACGGCATGGAGGCTACTGGCTATACAGCTCCCCAATATCTGGAAAAAATTCCAGTACCTAGGAACTCTCTCCCGGTCCCCACTCCGGCAATGCGGGTCTCCGGGGACTCCACTCTGGACCTTTCGGCCTGTTTGGACTTCGCCCACATACTGCGTGAGTGCTTTCTATGAACGACTCGTCGCTGCTCATTTCCGGTTCACTCGGTGTCCATATGTGCACCTGTGACCTAACCCGCTGCTCCTGGGTATTGGCCTTTCGGCCTCCAATCTCCCTCACTGGATCTGAGGTTTTAGCCTTTCGGCCTATTTTCGAACCCGTCCGATCTCTCTGTCCGGTCTTACTTGGCTCTTTCTTTTTGCCCGCGGCTTGCCGGCCGTCTTCCAATTGCCCTTG
>CAJHUC010001620.1:0-28684 GCA_905146915.1 Ostreobium quekettii
GGTGGCACTGAGGTTGTCTAAATCTTCCAACTGATGGGTGCTGGTCCTCACGAATTCGGCCGCGGGTAGAGAGCTTGGCGCAACTCGAATTCCTGCGCTGAATCCGCAATGCAACTGCTTGAGATGCACTGATTCGGCGATCGCCCACCTTCTGCCCACGCCAAACTCAATCGCCCAATGGTAATGCTCTTCCTTGGCTCTTCAATGCACACCGCAGCTCACAGCACGGCGATTCAGCCGTTGGTTGTGGCTGGCCGCCGCTGCGGGTGCTGGAGGCTTCTCGAATCGCAGCCTTGGAGGCTGCAGGTCACTCTTCGGATGCTGCGCCCGCTGCTCAGCTTCTGGCTCCGGGTTGTCAGCTCCGAAACCAATTTGTTGCGGCCTTGAAGGGCGCCGCTGGTTTCCGAAGCTCGTGGGGTCGCCACGCCTTGCGGCTTGGCTGTTGGAGGTCAGCCAGCCCTCTCCACCGATTTCTGTGGGCTGCCTCGGGATGCGCCAGGCCTTAGCTGGGGGATCAACCCCGCCTGCTGGCGGGTCGTGGCGCAGCCAGTCGTTGGCTCGCTGGTCGCGGAGAGACCAGACAGTGGGCCAGAACGGTGTTACACGATTCACAGCATGCGCGCGCACAAATCCGCATGCGCGATGCCCGATCGCGGGTCCATCGCTGTCACATCAAGACAAGACAAGTCAGGTGCACGTTCAGGCACATCGTCACCGTCCACCGTTTACCTACGATCGACCTAATGCCCTCTAATTCCAAGCATCGAACACCCGACCCCCTGGCCCTAAGTACTACGACTTCAGAAGGCCATATCTTCGCCGTTTCTTAACGGAATCGGGCGTTTAAAAGCTCGTTGGAACCAAGAAGCTTTAAACTACACTCCCAAAAGGTCAATTACCCAATTACATAATTTCCACTTCAGAAATGTCAAATAAGCCTAAACCCCAAGCAGCCATGTCACAGATTCTCAACAGTACTGATCTTGAGCAGGCTTTGAAATGTTATTGTTCGTAAGGAGCAAAAGAAAACATTATAATGGTCAACCGTGCAGTGCACAAGGCACCAACTCGAGTTGGTGCGCGACATCCCCTCAATACACATAACTTGGATCCTACAACATCAATTCAGATGATTATGTTCCATCGCTCAAAACCTGAATTCGTTGCCACGCTGCAGTCATTGCACCTACTGGTGCATCAATCGATGCATAGATTGGTACAATAGTCGTTGCGTTCAATCCTACAACAATTGGTGCACGAGTGCATGCACCGACTGGTGCACCATTTCACGCACTAATTGGTGTGCTGAGCTTGACCCTAAAATGTCAAATCCTGGTGACTGAAAGTCATTGCGATTGGACATGGTCAACTTATGTTGAAACTCGCTTGCATTCAGCTACTTGCCAAGGCCTCAAATACTATTTCTATTTGGCCCTAGCATATTAAACAATTATGTGTAGTGTGTCACAAATATCAAAAAACGTTTGGGTAGTTTAGCCAACCGCACGATGCCACACCGTCGGGTTAATCAGAGGACCGCAAGTGCGTAGCGCGCGGATATCCGGCCTTGTAAAAGCTAACCTATAATATAGTTTACTTATGAGTTGTGGATATTTGTAGACACGTTATATACTCAATTCCCCCAAGTAATAATGAAGATATAGCCTTGTGGAGTCTTAGCACTTAACAGATAAGCCATGGGGGTATAGTAGGTTATGGTTTATTGATATGGTTTGGCTCTGGGGTATGCTAGATATGTGTGACGGTTGCACTATGTACCATATAGTAGATGTTCAACTTTTGTAGTTGATTGGCCCCGAACCGGCTAATCACCGTGCATATAGGGGAGGCTCGGTCCGACCCCTCGATGTTACCGTTCTAGCTCACTGCCCCGCTCCGCACAGGCTGCTTGGCCCGGAGAGCAACTATCCATGCAAACCGCCTTCCTGAACAACCAAACTTTCTGGGCCACATTTCTAGGACCATGACATCGGAACATGAGTGAGCAAGCGCCCCAACAACGCCCGCCTCCTGCAAAGCGTAGGGGTTGGTGCCATGCATGCACGGACCACCAGGTGATGGAGGGATCTGTGGGCGCTGGCAAAGCCATGGTATTTAGGCCTATGCGCCAAGTGGTTTCAAAGCCTAGGCAACTAGTGGGAAGATGCAAAATTGGAGCACCTAGAAACAAGGAGGCATCGAGCGGATGGAGCAGCTACCCCGAGTATGAACAGATGAAGTGCCGCATATGGAAGGACCCTCGCCAAACAGTAAGGCCATGGGGTGGTGGATTCGGCAATGGAGTTTTGGTGCGGATAGTGCTCAGGGGAAGGAACATTGTGGGACAAGCACAACGGGAGGCAAAGGCGGAGATCAATAGTTGCGCAATAATGCAACGCCAATTCGGTATGGTGGATGGCATGGAGGATATGGAGAAGGAATGCAACACCGTTTGGAAGGCGAAGGGTTGCCAAACATGCAAAGATAAAGTGCCATTTTGATGGTTCTGGCGAGTGGGAAAGTGGAGCAATGGCTCCCTATGGCAAATGTGCCAGCAACAAGCAATGCTATCACTTGGAATTGTGGGTATCAAGCTTGCGCGCAAGGGGCAAGGCCGGTGGAAAGCTATACAAGGGAAAGCGACTGTATTGGGGCACACCCAAATAGCAGAACTAAGGGGTGCAAATCATTGGTTTTGGAGGTGTACATATCGGCCACGCCAAGTCGACGAGGGGCTACAAGGCAGCGTGTTGAGGCCAATCCGACCAGTAGATGCAAGCGCCACACAACGGGCATAAGGTTGCACATGTTGCCCAGGTGAAAACGCACCTGAGGGCAAAATATTACGGCTGGCTGGTGAGACCGTGTCACCACAAGAGGTCGCTTGCCATGGATGCTTTTATCACAGGGCATAGGTCGATTCTGTCCCGTGAGGCAGTGTGTAGTGGCCAATTTGGCCGGTGAACGGCCACACGTGCAAGCACCATATGGCAGCTATAACACTGTGCACGTTGGTTGTGTGGAAATGCACTGGAGAGTGAAAAGTTGCAACTAGCTGATGAGCCTGTGTCGCCGCAGGCAAGCAACCTGCGCCGGGGGGGAAGTTACTATGACAGATTGACCTGGAGGGGTTTATGCCAGGCAGCCACCGGGAACCTATCAAGTGGCTTTTTGATAAGGCGCAAAGGGCGACATTGGCACATGGGGGGCATGACTAGGATTTTAGTGGCCGTCTGGCATGGTTTTCAGTTGATTCGCGGGCGACGTGCCCGCCCGGGTACCTAATGGGGCCACGGGGCCCCTCTTTCAGATAGTTGGTGGGCTTTCCAGGGCGCTGTTCTCTTCATATGTGCAGTGTGGGCCTAGGCCTGTGGAATGGCTGGGTGCGGGGTGGCTGTACATGCTGTGGGTGCGCCTTGTAGCTTCCGGGTGCAACCACAGGGAGGCAAGTGGGCACAGATAGAATTACAAGCTATTGCGCAGGGTGGGTCACATGACCCCCACATGCAGTAGTACACAACCGACAGAACAACGTACTCAGCATCGATAGTATCTTATTCCCGAGCATGGTAGGGGGCCCAATATTAAGTACTACAATTTTAACTAGCCATAACTTCATTACTGCTAACCCATTTAGAATGGTTCAAAGACCTATGAAGAGCTAACAGCCTTCAATTTTGTATATAATAATGGACCAGCAATATTATAAACAAGAAACGCCATGGGCTTAGATGTTGTCCGTTGAAACATACTAAAGCAGGTCAATAGAATGGGCAACGTGCATGTTAGGCGTTTAGCACTGTGTTATTTGAAGGCCATATTGAAAATCGCTTTAATCGCTTTGTGAAAGCTAAAAACGACCCTGCACCTTAATTTCGGTCCTGATTGCATTCGCCTGTTTCTTTAACAGCCTCGTTTAGATATCCATGCATGGTTTGGATTGGAGCTATATGCATTACCCTTAATACATGACTTAGTGTAATGAAAAATAAAAATGTTTGTAATGGCAAATGACATTCTGAAATCGTCCTGAAGCACAAAGCCGCATTCTAAAGCATGCAAAGCTTTATCTAAATCCAAGGGTAGGGTTGTACATTTTCCAAACGTTTAGCGAGTGCGTAGCAGAACATCAAGCCATATGCACAATGGCAGCCTATGGACGTGCTTTTCCCATGTGCATTTGATGGGGAAATGTACTCGTAGCGCCTGTGGTTTGGTGGGTGCTTGAGCTGCAATTGTGCTATTTACAAATGCACCTCTCGGCAACACAAGTGCCAGGCGCCGATGACAGCCTTCTTCTTGAGAAATTTATGGAATCTCCTTTCTTCAACATGTATTCCTGCAAAGTTAATCACCATTATTTATGAAGCGTTGGCCTGAAACATTTCAAAATATGCATTTCCAAAGTGTTGATCATTCTCTCGCATACACTGGATTGTGTAATACCTTCGGTGTTGTGTGTTTTCACGCTTGGATTCGACATTTTCATATCACCCACTTTCTCATGGATCTGCACCTCACCATCTTCTGTTCAAGAGGGGATATCCACTGCACAACACATTTCTCTTTCCTGCGATGGAAAATCCTCTTACCATACGACGATGCCCATTTGCCATTCTATAGTCATTTATCCGAGATTAACCAGTGTAGCATACTACGGTATCAAAGGCATGAATACCTAGCAAAGCCTCTAGTGGACAGATTCAGAGACCATCAGGGGCTATGTCCTTTCAGCACTGCGACCTTGGGCAAGGCCGCATCAATCATTGGAACGATGGCATCCAGAGAATAGGGTTGAGACATGTTCAAGTGTAGAAAAAGAAACGGCAATACATGGGCTGCTTAGGCTCCCTCGAAATCGGGTTACTGGAGCCAAACCCGTAAAATGTATAGAGAAAACGCAGTGAATGAGTATCACATTTTGTACTGATGTTTTGAAATGAGAAAATGTACTATGAATGAGCATTGGAAGGCACAAATCCTGTCTTAGCTTCCCTAGTTCTCTCTGGTTATGGCAGCAAGGCATTCCGTTATTGCAACATTTCGCAAGATGCAGCGGATGCTTTTTCGTGCACTGACGATTCACCAGGATTGTGGGATAGAAAACTTTTAAGCCACTACCGTTTCATGCATTTTGGGACAAAACCGTTGACAAGAAATGGGAAAAAGTATTGAGATTTTGCATCCAATCCGAGATCCACTTGCCAGGGCATACGCTATTTGCATTGGGTGTGAAACTCTGTGAAACAAGGTCTGGTGCTTTAAAGTGGGTAGGAGCTGCTAATTTTTTGCAATATATGTCAGGGGTATGGGCAACGTACGTACTCAATATTAGTATTTCAGATGCGTTGAAGTTACCTTCTGAGATCGGAGACCAATTCTCATCTCTCCACTTTGATTTGGTTTCGTGTGGAGCACAAGTCCAGTGCCTGAAAAAATCCTTCGGCTGGTATTCTGCTGCAACCGAAAACCGCCAGATGACGAATTGAGTAGGCTCCCTCATATATCTGGAAATGGGATCAGGTGATACATCTGACACTCTATGGCGTATGCAACGCATGATGTTTGTCTCGTGCCACAACTCTCAGGAAGAGGAATACGCCTGTGGGTATTTGCGGTGGCTGAGGGCCCTTCATTCAACTCAGAAGATGTCCCAAGGTGTTTCTTAAAGGGTATTAAACATAACATGGTATTTTTAAAGGATGAAGCGCATTCCAAGCTGTCGTTTAAATGATCATGATATTCCACTAAAATTCTAATGAACTTCTGGGCATCGCAGGGCAGCTCAGCTAGCGACCCTGGTCCCAAAGTATGAGATGTAATCGACACAATGCCATTGATCACTCGGGGCATGCGCTTGACGCACAAGCTCTGCACGTCAGAATGCCCTTCACACTTGAGAACGCCACACATCGACGGTAAGCCCACCTGGTGCTTCTGTGGCTGCCGCAGAATCCACGACTCCCTGTTCAGAGCTCCCGCTGTGGCCATCCTTGACAGCCAGGATCCCAGCCACTAGCTTTTCAGACCGTAGCTTTGAGTCGTCTTTCATCCTGAGCATGATGAGAGAAGCTTTCTGCGAGGTGGAGCTTTCGTTCCTCATTCCGAATCTGAACGTGGGAGCTACGGCATATGCCCTCACCCACCTTGCCAGCATCTCTCTCTAGGGGAGAGACTTTGGGCACCTTCTCGCCCCATAGCAAGTCATATTGTGGTGCCCTACGCCCGAAAGCCACCGCGAGAGATGCCACGTCCGCAGCGATCAGCGCCTTTGCTCTCTCTTTCTCTTGGATCGTCACGACATGCTCATCAAAAATTTCAAGGGAGGGCATTTCGTTTATGACTGCCAGTCGGTAGTCCGGCTCCTCGCAGCAAGGATTCCCCTTCAAGCACGTGCGAAGCGACAACTCGTCACCAAAATTGTGAACAGTTTGGTTGTCCACATCATGCAGGTAAAGCACAATGTGCTTGTGCTCAAGATCATGACGACAGTTTCAGTATCAAAATGTGGGCACCAGTTGCTGTCCAAAGCATGGTTATGTGTGTTGCGACGGGAATGGTCGTCAAATGCATGCAGACAGACAACTATAGCACATTCTGACCATGATGTGATGCCATTTTCCAATTCAGTGATTTGAAAATCGGGATCTGACTTGGAAGCTGGGCGATGCATGACTTGTGTACACACCATGTAATGCGCAATACAGGATAACACAGCATATTATACAGATGACGACAAATATTTCCATGCCCTAAATTCAAAGCCGCGCTTTGAACCGGTGCACTGTGATGCACATAATGAATTGTGCTTACGTGACTTATGTGTAGGAACATCAATTAATGAAACCCAACAGGTGCAAATAATTTTTATATCCTGCTGCAAATGCAGCTACCAATTTAATTTATTTGACAGGAATTCACCCAGCAGTCAAGCATGTACATGTACATACCTTCAGATTAAGGTGTCGCAGGAATTTGAAGTGCTTTAAGCAGTTCAATATCTTCGGCAAGTTGCGCAGCCGGTTTCCGGACAAGTCAAGCACCTCGAGAAATTTAAATTGGCGCAGACTGCCCTTCAGACTGCATATTCTGTTGTCCTGAGCAACGCGACATTTGATCATTGTGAAAGAAGCTACAGTTTAGGAAAATAAGTAAATGAACGTATTCTACTGCTGTCGAAATTCAATTTTCATTACAATTAAGTGGTGTAGAAGGCAGCGGTCAGATAGCACATCTCCAGTGGAATGAAGATTTCAGAAGGGTGTGTTCTCATTTTGTCCTTTCTCTCTTCTCCTATTTGTCGAAACAAAACTGATATTCATATGGGGGCATATCCGGCGTTATATAAGCAGAATTTCTATCCCAGAAGCATAACTAAACTGCTATTTGCATTAAGAAATTCCCATTGCCACTCTTTGTACAATTGCATAATTGTAATGACATGAGGGTGGACAGCGATGTTCTTTCCTAAAAATGCTAGTATAATGCTAGTATATAAATGCTAGTATATATGCATTTATTGGGAAATTTAATTTCATCGTGAAGCCATGCGGTAGAACATTTCACGGGTGTTGTGTTCATGGGTTTCACGTAAAACAAAACCTGTTGGCGATTGAGACATCCAATGGGAAATGAAGAGCAAAGCGAGCCCCGCAGATACAACAGCGATCATTCCACCGGGCCTTGCAAAACGAATCCGATTTGAACAGACACTGCATAGATCTGCATTCCAGTTTGGCACTTATACGTGGCCATGGCACGAAAATAGCAGGGATTTCGTTGTGTGAGTATTGACCGTATTTGAAAAATGGACGGCTAGCGGCAGTGCTTGTGACTGCCGTGGGTCCGTAAGTCTTTATAAGTGCACACTGAGTATATAGATGCTTCGAAAGTATTCAAGTGAAATCATATTTTCACTTGAAAATGCAGATTATGCTTTGGCATCAACGCTAAACAAGTTGCTGTCACCCGTACATGGCGATTGCAGACAGGAGCGTTGTACGGCACGTTGCCAGGTTGCAGTACACAGTATCAAACTCATGGTTTTGACACCACCTTGAATGGCACAGTACACCCACCTGAGCATAGAGAGTCTTGACTCTGAAGTTAGAGTCTAAATTTTCAATAACGGTTAGGCTGTTGCCGTCAATCCAGAGGCATTCAAGATTGACCAGATCTTCAAACCCAGCCAATCTTTCAAAACCGGAGCCGGCGAGATACACCTCCGTGCAATCTGGAAAACAACGGAAAGGTGATTGTAACTAATTGGCAATCGCGGAAGCGTTCGGCAAAGCTGAATGCAGCACGGCATCCACGGAACGGCGGTTCCAGGCAGTGCCGACACGACATATGCCAGCACTGTGGGTGATCTAGTGTAAAGAGTTATCCGCATCTGCAGATATGAGACATTTGCGATGTCCAGCTAAGGCGCTGCATTCACACAGAGCTCTGTATTTTGAAGAGCGTTATTTAATTACGCTTGACGGGACAAAGAACTTCATAATCGAAATCAACTGAAAGATCTTCATTTACTTGTTGTACTGAATATAGCTCCTGAAGTTTTGAATCTTGGGCGAGGACACAGCTGCGATTCCAGCGCCGACAGCAACGTTACAACTTCTTTTCGTGGAATAAACCCACAATTGGAGACACGCTTGATTTGAAAATACCAGAATAAAGGGATCAAACTGGCAGTAAGCTGGCAATCGCACAAAGCCAGTTTTCAAGGTTACTTGGGAAGAGCTGGGCTTCCCGCACGCTTGCCAACTTCGCTTGTGAATGCAGAAAGGCGACATCGACTGACCCAAAGCATTCCATCGAGCGACAACAACAGGCGGTGCAGCTTTCGAAGCTGCAGACAAGCCACCAGCTGCAAGATGAGGAAGGGCGGGAGGGTGCATGGCGCAAAGGCCCCGTCTTCCGCTGGGCCGACCGCATGGGGGCTGTCGACACCCCCTGATGCTTTTGGTACTTAAATCTGGTCGTTGCAACTCTGTACCCCGAACATATTTCATGTTCTTCCCTCCTCCAGGCACGGATTCCAATGGCCTGGAGATACGCGCCATCGTTGAACTGCTCGTGCTTGTCGTCTCTCAAACAGAACCACGAGTTCGCCGGTCCTACATGGCCTGCTGTCTCCGCGGTTCAGGACCACCGTTGCACGCCCAGCCCGGATTGCAATATGCAAACAGCGAGGTTTCTTTGATGCTCTGGAGACATGATTTCGAATGCCTAATGGCACAGGCGCTGGTGCGTTCAATCAACAAATGTTACACGCCAGCCTTCGGAGAAGGATGCACACGAACGTCTTTTGCGAACAAGAATCAGCATGATGGATGCATAAAGCTGAGGGCGTGCTGGACCACTATTCCAAGCGGATGTCCAAATTCCAGGCAGCACCAGCAAATTCTCTTTGAGCTCCTCATTCGTTAAGAAAAAGAGGGTGTGGGTACGCAGGAAAACATCTGAAGGTAATTTGTCATTCCCAAGAAAAGTACCTGTACCAAAACATGGTGGAATAGCCTGTCCGCTTCCAGGGATCAAGTCAACACAGACAGTGAAGTCGAATCAACAGCACGATACGGTTTAAAAGTTGAGCGGTTGGGACATTTGAATGAGTGTGCAGTGGAGACTTCATTAAAAGTCCAGGGCGGAAAAAGAGAAGCGGACGAAGATCGGAATCCATTGGGTTGTCGCCAGGAATTTCAAGATGCCGCTTTTGGCGCGTCAGCTTGGCTAGTGAGCAATGATGGGCAATTGTGGAATTCAGCTGTGGAACTGCCTATTGCTGTAGTGATAGCCGAGTTCAAATGATTGATTGGATGGGTTGGGCATCAGCCTCTGAATATGATTTGGCACAATGTTAGACGGGTCCCTAGCGATGATCTTTGACGAAGATGCGGATGAAGACCACATAGAATGAAGACTGATGGCATGAGTATCCTGGTAGGATCAGATGTCTGTTGCGCCGCAATACGATTCAATTGTTGGCGGTACTGCAGGCATCACGTGGGGATTTCAATGCATGCTCCCATTTGGTCGCTGGCTTAAGAGCCCCATAGCCTCAGCCCAGCAGGGAGCGAGAAATGACAACTTGTGCGACCCATCATACTGCTGACTTGACAATATTCTTGGGAGATAATAATTCGGCCCCAACACCAAGAGAAGCAGCAAAACAACATTCTGGAGAGGCGAAAGTCACTTAGAGGTGTCTCGTAAGGAAAGCAAATTGTGCACATTGCGAACCACTGAGGAGGGCGGGGATAGCGTGCTGGAAGTCGTACGTAGGTATGACTGTACCTCCAATCAGCAACTGTAATCCAGGGGACAGCAGCCTACGGGCAGATGCAAGAATCACAGTCCATGGTAGGACAGCGCTGGCAGTCAGCTGCGGAGCACATAACGCAATGCCAACTGCAAATCCAGCAACGTGCAATGGCACCACCAGTCCTTGCATCAGTGTGTGACACTCCAATCACTGGTGCTGTATAGCAGCGGCACAAATGGTGGCAGCCAATCATGTGAAAGGAGCGGAAGGGCCTCAAACAGCAGAAACTACAAGAGCAAAAAGTCCTCCGGTAGGTGCACAGTTTGATGAGACTTGAATCCACTAGATTTTTGCATTACATATATTGCATATACAATCATACAGTACAGTTCACCGCTGGGAAGGTATTGTGCCACATACAGATGGACATGCCTAAGGGCATTATGCAGCACTGCGAAGGGTCTAAACCTGAGACCTGAGGACCCCACGCATGTAACACATCTAGGGATTGTGGCAGCAATAGCAAAAATGTAAAGCACAACCCATGCTCTCCCTCTAGAGTTCATCTTTGGCATGTGTGTGGTGCACAGGGGTTGTGCCAAGGGGGTGCATAGCCTCCTGGTCTAGAATATCCAGCCCCTCAAACAAGGGACCCATGGGCAGCATCTCCACAAATCTACCAGTGCCAGGGGTCACATTGAGGTTGCCATTCTCCCACACAATGCGGCCACGGCTTATTGTGACGACCACCTGACGAAAATGCCACACGAAAACAATGAGGTATGCACTGACACAGAGCTTCAACGTGGACAGGTCATTCCAGCAGCAGTTCCAGGACAGGGTCGCACCTCAGCAAGAGCAGTCTTGATGATGACTTGCAGGCAACTACTGTTGCTCAAAGATACAAGGGTATGTGCCAACAATAAATATTGTCATACGGACAACATAGAATAACCACATCCATAGCATGAGTAGTATTGATAATATCACATTCAGAAAGAAGTGTTAGAGCAAGGTAAGAAACTGCAATTGCAGAAGCATTGGTGCAAGCAAGATGATATGTGACCACCCCACCTTTCCCATGATTCTCTTGCCTTCGTAGACATTGGTATCGATCCTTGAATGGTGTGTGGCTGCGCTTATGTGGTGCTCGACTTTTGGATCCAGCAGAATGACGTCCGCATCTGAACCAGGAGCAATGACGCCCTTGCGCGGGTACAAGTTGAAGATCTGAGCAGCAGCAGTGCTTGTGATACGAACAAAGTCGGACGGAGTGATCAAACCTGTGGGTGGGAGCAACACAAACATCATCTGCACATCTCCAAAACTACGAAGAACAGAAAACTGAACTGCAGATGCAACCCTCTATTGATCACTGCCAAGCAACATCAGTGTCTCCATTTGCATGTATACATACACAAACCACCACTGCAATGTTGACCATCTACATGCATACATCGTCCCTCTGCATACAGCCAACTTCCCTCTAGCACCCACTTTTCACACCATCAATCCCACCAGTGGTTTACCTGAGTTCACCATTTCCTCCCACACCACATGAAGCCGTTCCTCAATTCCATTGACACCATTAGGAATCACCCTAAAGTCGCCCTTCCCAACTGCCTTCTGTGTCGAGTTAAAGACGGCATGGTCTGTTGCAACCAGCTGAAGTAGCCCTCCTGCCAGAGCTTCCTTGATTTTCACGCGATGGGAAGCAGCCCTGATAGGGGGACTCATAACAGCAGCTGCAGCTATCTTGAAATCGGGATTCCACATTGCTGTCTCATTCAGGCTGAGGGCAGATGCAACTGGCTCTCCGATGACTCTCTGACCTCTTGCTCTAGCACGTGCCACCTTTAACACATTTTGTGCTCACTGGTCACTGTCAGACATAGCTTGGCTTACTTTTTGCACAAGAACCATGCTTGGCTGCTACAACTTTCTATTTGCTTACAAATTCACATTCCCCAAAGAATCTATCTACAACAATAAAGTCAGCATTGCGATGGTGCAAAATTCAGTTGGCCTGACAAAAATATCCCAAAGGTACACTGTGATACCATGGCCAACTGAACAGTGCATGTATTGGGTTGAAAAAGTGCAGACAGGGCAAGTATGTATGCAAAACAGACACCCGACAAAACCTATGCTCGGTGGACATCACAAAGGCACAGTAGCGTCAAGTCATGCGTCTCATCGATGAAGCTCTGATCGACGAGTGGAAACGACGATGGCATGCCGCCGACACTGGATGTTCGTTGCACGCACTCCTTCCGGACACGGGACAGTCATGGAGTCCTGAAGATGCTGCCTTTGTCATCGATCAGATATGGTTTGGGTGGGCCGTTTCATGACTGGGCACTGCCACTTTGGCAACTTCAGAATTCCGCAAGATGATGATGAGATGGTGGAATGCGTATTGTGTGGGCAAGTCTATAATTGCACACATTTTCTTTGTGAATGCGATCAAGTGGAGGATTTGCGCTTGCAATGGCTGAACTCAGAAGGTATTGATATGCAAAATTTGCACGATTTGGTTTGGAATCACTGCGCGAGACTTGGAGCTTTTCTACGAGCGGTGGGTGATAGAATTCGCTTCATCGAGGCCAGCGAGCCCCTCAGCGTATAGCGTGCCCTTCTTTTCCTTGGCATGCAGATAATTCTCTTTGTTTTGTGTGGGGGAGCTTTGGGAATCGAAGTCAGCTGCGACCGCCATTAGAGGCGTGTTTTGCAATATGAGTGGGCTTGGACGTGCCCTTCATGCACTGGATGGTATGCTACACTGATCGATGCCGTGACGTCAAGTCGATGCATCCATGTAAGGAAGAAACAAACAATGCGATTGAGGGGAGGATTCGCGCTTGCAATGGCTGAACTCAGAAGGTATTGATACGGAAAATTTGCACGATATGGTTTGGAATCACTGCGTGAGACTTGGAGCTTTTCTACGAGCAGTGGGTGATAGAATTCGCTTCATCGAGGCCAGCGAGCCCCTCAGCGAATAGGGTGCCCTTCTTTCCCTTGGCATGCAGATAATTTTCTTTTGTTCTGTGTGGGGGAGCTTTGGGAATCGAAGTCAGCTGCGACCGCCATTAGAGGCGTGTTTTGCAATATGAGTGGGCCTGGACATGCCCGTCATACACTGGATGGTACGCTGCATTGATCGATGCCGTGACGTCATGTCGATGCATCCATGTAAGGAACAAACAAACAAACAAACAGTTTTCGGCTCTAGAATTGGGCCCGGACGTGCCCTTCATACACTGGATGGTACGCTACATTGATCGATGCCGTGACGTCATGTCGATGCATCCATGTAAGGACGAAACAAACAAACAAACAAACAAACAAACAAACAAACAAACAAACAAACAAACAAACAAACAAACAAACAAACAAACAAACAAACAAACAAACAAACAAACAAACAAACAAACAAACAAACAAACAAACAAAACCTATTGCTCCAAAAACTACAAACAATGGACAAAAAAACAAACAAACAAGACAACAGACATCCCCCCAAAAATATCAGACAAACATCAAAACAAACATCAGCATCAGACAATAACAACAACAACAGACAAAAAAAACAAACAAAACAAAAAAAGCCAAACTAAGAAACAAACAGACAAACAAACTAACTAACAAACTAACAAACTAACAAACTAACAAACTAACAAACTAGCAAACTAGCAAACTAGCAAACTAGCAAACTAGCAAACTAGCAAACTAGCAAACTAGCAAACTAGCAAACTAGCAAACTAGCAAACTAAACTAGCAAACTAGCAAACTAGCAAACTAGCAAACTAAACTAGCAAACTAGCAAACTAGCAAACTAACAAACTAACAAACTAACAAACTAACAAACTAACAAACTAACAAACTAACAAACTAACAAACTAACAAACTGACAAACTAACAAACTAACAAACTAACAGACATCAGCATACCTCTTCCACAGCATCAATGCTCATGGTGTGCACGACATAGAGAGGTGTGTTTACAAAACGAGCCAGGCGGACTGCTCTTGATGTTGCCTCCCCTTCAAGGAATGAAGGCCGCGACAAAGCGTGTCCCTCAGGTCCAGTGATACCAGCCTCAAAGATGCGCTTCTGTCCCACTGCAACAGCCTCACCATTCTCTGCGTGCACCTACAGCAAGTACATACCAGACTGGATAGGTGGCACTTGGATACCCTATTTGAGCCAAACACTGTGCACTTGAGCTATGGATGAGTGTTCCGGCACGGAAAGCACAGCAGCAACACTGTCTGCTCAACCCTGCTGTGTCAAAACCACAGTCACCTGTGCAATTGCTCCAATCTCCCTGCATTTCTGAAGTCCCTGCAGGAACTCTTCATCTGTAACCATGAGGGCACCCTACGTACATGCACCAAATCGCTTGAGAGAAACACACAAAGATGCCCTGGAATGCCACAACCAGCAAAGTGCTGCTGGAATGATTCCACACTCACCAGAGGCAGGACAGTGCAATTCAAGGCCCAATGCTGAAAGAAGGTGGTGGTTTGTTAAACATGCACACCACACAATACCATACACAGTGCAGTGTAAGCATTTCTTAATTCAACAATGTTTGAGCAAAGAAACAGTCGTGGCAGATCTGATACAAAGGCATGCCCTGCAAGTAGGCTGCCAGCTTGCATACCATACACCAGAATGAACCAGTAACAAATGGGCCAGTGACCTGCTCACATGTCCCAGAACCGTGCACCTGATGAGCAAACAGACTGCAATGGCAGGCTACAGCATCCCCAGACAAATGCCACTGCACAGCACAAAGCCGAATTGGCAAGAGAAACATTGGAACAGGAACAACTCTTGCTTGTGTACCGGGATCTGAGTCTTGGACATTGAAGGTGTTTCTACCCTCAGAAAGCTAGAGCTATGAAGCAAAATACATTTGCAGCAGCTGCCCACAGCTCAGTCACCTTGTATGCCAAAAAGAACTTGAAGGAGTTGATTCCTTTCTTCACCAAAGTAGCCATGTCAGCAGCCACCTTTGCTGACCAAGAGGTGACTGCCATGTGGAAGCCATAGTCCATACAGGCCTTTGCAGCCTTCTTCTGCTCACAACAGCATACAATTTAGTTGATTTCATGCAACAAAATCTATTGGTGCGTCTGGCCCTTCCCATCAGGAGGTGTGTGGGAGTGGCATTTGACACAATACATAGTATGCATGCATGTTTGGCCTTTGACACATTACACATTATGTACATATGTACATAACAGTTGATACATTACCTGATAGTCATGGAAACCTTGCATCAGATCCCCTTTTGTAGGCAAGGCAAAATCAATGTGCATGGTTGTCCCACCAGCCAGCGCAGCTGCCTGACCACTATCCAAGCAAACAATGGTGCACAGATCAACAAACGCTGCCAGCAAGGTGGCATTTGCAAACTTTGAATTGCACAAGATGGAGAACCCGCCGAAGCGCCAGCTGCAGTTTCCCAGGAATAGTGCCTTGGGAATACAAAATCCTGCCAACCCCCACCTGAAGAAATCATCACAGGCGACCTGCCCCATGAATGGCATCTCAAGGTGCGTGTGGGGATCAATACCCCCAGGCATGACGTATTGGCCAGAGGCATCCAGGAGTCGAGCACCGGGGGGCACCTGCGTAGCAGCCAGGACTAAAAGTCACAAAGGATGAACTACCTTCTTGACCACACCATCAATTCCACATTTTGGTGGGTTGCAGTTCAGCTTTCCTGTGGGAATGTGAAAGCAAGGGGAACGGAATCGCAGCATAGACACTGTGGCTATCTGCTTCGATATCAATGCATACTATTCCACTGACAATTTACAATTTGTCGCAGTTAGTAGTAGTTCGTATTGCATTCTTCCTCTCCCACCTTCAAGTCTTTCTGAACCTTGGCGATTTTGCCATTCTCAATTAGGACATCTGCTACGAGTTGTCCGTCCGCGTTGGTGACAGTGCCGCCCTTCGCACGCAGTCACAGCATTTGTTACGCCCTCTTGCCTGACAATTTTTCCGTCGTGAATTCGCACGACTTGACTGCACAATGGGGCAGCACCTTGATAACGATTTGCTCCCCTTCGACGTAGCAAAAGAGAGCAAGAAGGAACAGCACCGACGAAAGGACGGTTCCAAAGGCGGAGCGGGTGCACCGTTGTTGCCACATTCCGCGGCTTCAGGTGCGCTGGGGTTCCACGAGGTTTGCGTGAAGCCGGGTCTTTCCGAAGTTCAGTGTCAGAGCCCAGTCACAGCCCTGGCAAGTCGGTCACGGCGGTCCCAAGTGATCGTTTGCCATCCACCAGTATGTCCCAGTGTCCGCGGCGCAAGGCCTCGCACACTGGCAACGGCCGCAGGAGCCCTGATAGCAAAGTGGATGCCGCAAGGCGGTTGCAGCGTGTTGCGCACAACACGATACGTATTCGTTGCAAGCACCGAAATACAGAGGTACTACAGTACCCCAATCGGAATGACGCAAGAACGATGGCAGCAAATTGTGTCATTGGTGTTTGCGTGCTGTGGGCTTACAAACGAACATTACATTCATTACCTGGACATTACATTCATTATACATCGAAGGATAAAAGGAAACTGACACTATCTGTAATATCTCTTTCTCTCACTGGTCTTCACAAGCGCACATGGTTTCGGAGCTAAACCCGACAACACTTGTACCACAATTCTAAGAGGGAAACAAGGATGAGAACTCTGCGGTTCATGCTCTTCTTTCTACTCCTGTGCTGCGTTTCTCTTCAAAAGCCGGCAGACCCAGTCAAAGAGAAATGGATTATATCAATGGTGACAAAAGACCAGACTTTCCTTCAATCACCCCTTTGGCTCCCAGCCACGCCACCCGCGGAGCCAATGTGCGCCAGGCGCATTGGCGCCTCCCGGTTGGTCGCTTCCGCTGGCGCCCACTGCCAATCTAGGCAGGTGTAAGGGGCGGGAGCGGGCGCCTAGGAGGCACCACGCTCGCGCACCCCGAGGCCACTCTCACTACCAGCTTATGCCGCATTAGAGGTGGCCACCCGGATCCGTTAATAGCGGACAAAGGTTAATTTCCGTTAATTTTCCGTTAATTAACGGAAAATAACGAAAAAAGACAAAAATTAACCAAAAATTAGCGGATTTTTGGATTTTTTGGGGATTTTTGGGTTTTAATCATACTTATAGTTTATGGAATTCGCTATTAGAGAGTATGTTTGTATTTTATTTCAACCTATGCATACTAGATTTTCAACTAGCCGCAGTTGTTGTGATTTTTTGGGTGTTTTTTCGTTTTTTTTGGATTTTTTTCGTTTTTTCTGAAATTTTCTCCCTTTTTCTTTAACGAAATTTAACGGACAGCTGATAAAAATTAACGAACCGGATTTAACGGACCGGATGGCACCCTTGAATGGCCACCTCTATGCCGCATGCGCAAGCCCGAGTGCACGTCTGCTTGCCGGCCTGGCATGCTACCTCCGGCCACGCTCCCTGGCTCCTCCAGACAGTGCTGCACTTGCCTGCCGTACATCATGTGAGTGCATGGGCACGAAGTGATAATGAGCTGACTATGCTCCATGCGGAGCGTGGAGTTACGAGGGCAGGAGCAAGGCTTCAATCACTATTTTATTTTGGCATAGGCACACAATACATGTGCGTTGCCTATGGGCCCGGCCGTGCAACGCCATCGTCTGCCGGGTTAATCAGAGAACACCGCGTGCGCAGCGCGTGCGGCGGTCCGAGCTTGTAAAATAAACCATTATACCATAAATATGGAGTTGTACACCATTATCTAAAGATAATGAGAGAAAGAATTGGTCCATTGCGCCTACCCCAAGTGTTTCTACAACAATACTCCCCCCTCGGGGTAGTTTTTGCCCTCAAAAACCGAAGTGCTCTTTTGGCTGCCCAGTTAATGCATCAACTATAAAGTCAATACATTTTGTTTTAGACCGTACTCCCATTTTTTCATGTATGGTGTGGATAACACACTCCCTTAAACATCCAGGATGAAGTACCTTTCATTATTATATTAGAGATTCTCATCCTTGTTTTCCCTGTCACGGAGATATCTTAGTACCGTTGCAATGACTTTGTATATAATTGGCTCCTTATCCATAGGTTCCTCTATTTCCTTGCCAAAATCCACTGATCCCCACTCTATAATCTACTGATCAACTTGGAGCTGCCGGCAATCTACACCCAATGAATTTAATATATAGCGGTGAAAAAGCCGTTTCACTTGGTAACTGCCAATCAGTTAATCACACATTTTTTTTCTTGCTACCAGATGGATCTCTGATTAAGTGCCTTCCTGATGCAAGCAAACCCTCTTTCCAAACAGGCTTCAACCCTACCAAACACGACAATGGAGGGTTTGGATGCTCTACTAGAGACCCCACGTGTCGCTATAATGGTGTTCTTGCATTTTGCAATGGCACGGGCGAAGCTCAATTGCAACAGCATCTTTGAAAGCAGCGTGAATGGCGCACAAAGTGTTTCTCGCGGCACGTGCCCACCATAACCAATTTCAACGAACTTTTGGCTGCCACGCAGCGAGGGCACGATCGCATTCTCCCAAAACCTTCCATGGTGGTCTTAGCACCCACGGCGTCCTTGCCCATGGTGGGGACCCTTTTTGCAAATGCCGGGATTGCGAGATTTGCAGATTTCTGGGTCTCCGATCCGGAGTTGCTGCCCTGATAAGGCCATCAAAACCACGGTGGCGATCAAGCCTTGATCATTGATCCTTAGGATAAAATGGTACAGAACCCGGGTTTGCGATCTTCCCCCTCTGGTAGGAACGGTGTCGACCTGCCACCAAGATGGCAGCAACAAACATCCACTCTGGGATGCCCACCATCAGTCGCAAGGCGACTTGGTCAAGGACCTGTTTTGTGGGCTGTTCGGCCAGACCTTGAGAAACCTGGACTTTTTGACCTGAATCACAAGGGTTCAAAGTACTGCCACGTAGCTTGTACTTATCCATTGTCCACAAAAAATTTGGCAGCATATAGAAAATGTGTAGGTAGTACATTGGTCCAATTTTGAAGGAAAACCAACAAGTTTGTGATATAAATATGACCTCTTAAACAAATTGTTTTATTTATTTCTGGATGGAGGAAGTATTTTTTTTCTCCGACCATCATCAAGACTTCCTCAATTTCGATACAGAAAAAGTTACCACTTCTTCGACCGTTATCAAGGTAAAACTGATCATATGTCATCCAAGTTTCTCCCCCATGCGACTACCCATGTACCAAGTCATTGAGAAACAACTGGATTTAATATAGATCACTATTCCTAAGCCCAACAGACTGCCTTCTGCACTACTGATGCACCACAGACGATTTCGATCACCCCCTATTTTAAGCCTGGAGGTCAGCTCTCAGATGCATACGGCGCCTCCTATTATAATGCCGGGAGGGCGCTCGTGGCGACTTTCAGCATCCTCCTATTATAATGGCCAGGAGGGACATCCACTGGTCAGGCTACCCCTATTTTTATACCAACCGGGGGGAACGCCTCCAAAGTACATAGTTACTATCCATAATCATAGCCGCTCAAGAACATACACCGACCTCTATCCACTCGCTCATGCATCTGACCAGTTATTAGCCCACAAACATCATAGCAAAGATCCCCACCAGATCCATCATTATATGACCTCCATGTTTGTGCCTAAGAAAAGGCAATCTAAGACATGAAGTTCACTAACCATCTGTCCGCTGGTCCCCTCACTATGGCTACCCCCCCCGGGGCACATCGACATCCTGGGCGATATATGACAAGGCAACACATATACCGTGCCACTCTGCTCACTGCCATGCCAAGTACTCATGGTCTCACAGTTGTAAAAACCATATTCAAATGTCTTTTGTCCCCAGTTGCACTTGGGGTATGATGCCAACATGTATTGAAGAGATGGAATAATATGCTATCGATAGTAGACCTCTATAGATGATCTGAGACTATGTCGCATCCCAACCTCCAGAACAACTGCTCCCATCATCAAATACCACCATGCAGTTTTATAGAAATAAAGGTCAGATAATATATCACTAGTGCTTCTATACATATAGCATTGGGAGCTATTCTGGTAGTAATCGATCACAGACCACCAGATTCTCCAATTAGATAGGTCATGTTTATGGACAGTCGCAGCTGATCATGTGCAAGACCTACTGCTCCATGAACTCACAACCCTGGTATACCCATGCTTATCACCACTGCTAAACCCCTCAGAACAGTGGTCCTCTGAATCCAATTTTATTATGACTGGGGTGGCCCACAGCAATAAAACTAGACCAGTCTCTATCCTCTCATACTGCAACCCCAGGTCCTCACCACTCTTGGCAAGGGCTGGTCCCACCTCAAAAGGCGCATTGTAAAGTTGCATTCTAGAGACTATAAGATGCTTCAGCTCGGAGTCTTGCCAGATATGGCATCTTTTCCACCCTGCGTCTTCCTCTACCACAACACCAAAATCGACGCATTTTTATCCGTAGCTGAGCTAAGTAGAAGAATCAGGTTATCTAGTAAACCTAATCCTGAATTCTGCAATGTTACTAGATTGGTAGAGTGTGAACCAGTTTGCCTCTCTGACACCTGACTCAGGAGTCATCGCCTCCAACCCGGCAGTAATGCTGAACTGCCTCCCGGTGCCTCTCACCGGCTATCCCTAACACCATCACCAATGGCTATGATTGCCACTGCGGGCTTTCCCTGAATCTCTCAATCATCCACTAAGACCAGACCTTAATATGCATACATAGATTATGGGTGAAAAATAACTTTGTGCATGTGGGGGATGCCACAGATCCAACCTGCCCATCCGCGAACAAAGAAAACTCCAAAATAAAGAATTTTTGAATACACGAGTTTGAACCAATGCGTTTTTTCTATTATCAGATACATAACCTGCCCATTTATCACAACCACCACAACCAAATATCGATTGTTGCTCCCCATTGTTTTTTCCTAGAGATTCCAGCTGCCTTAGGCAACCTACAATAGGATATCAACAATTGGCTCCCTACCAACATGGGCTTACCACTCAGTGGCCCACCATAAGATTAGAAACCTCTGAGAGTTTAGGCCACAATTTTGTTCACATACCCATACACCTGCCAGCCGTGTCTTTTCATGCCAGCTGTGAAGACTCGCTTGATTCCACATGTCACAGCAACTCAAGATAAGCTCCCCAGATAGCTTTTCTTATAACTTGAGTTATGCTATGCTATCAAGTTGAGTAACTACCCAACCATGACTTACTCCCTCTGCGCCAATGCAGAATACCTCAAATGCTTTTGCAGCTTCTATCAGATCACTTTAGAGCCCATGATTGCTCTAAAGTCCCTCCAGTCCACCACAACACCTCTCTCACATGAGTGGTGTTTCCTCCCATGGTGTGATTGGATAACCTCAAAGCCTACTCATATCAATATAAGATCTTATTTGCCACATAACACAGCTATTGCTATAGTGGTCTTTCCCGCACTGACCTCCAATTCATGATCAGATATATAAGAAAGGCATCACTTGTGTCCAACTCAATGCCCCTCAACTGACATTCCCTACACCTCTACACATATGCACCCAATGAGAAAACAACCGCAATATCCAACTCACGTCCCCTTACTGAATTGTACATGCATTGTATCCATTTACTGACTTAGTGTTCTTGTTGATCTTAGACTATTGAGGTTGGTCATGAAGGGTTATCAACTAGGCCGAGGGCCTGTACCTCGCTGCCATATTACCCAGAATTCAATTGGGCCGAGGGCCTGAACCTCGCTATCGTATTACCCAGTAAATGAGCCGGGCCGAGGGCCTGAACCTCACTGTCGAATTATCCGATATTCAGCCGGGCCGAGGGCCAAAACCTCATAACCATAGTACCCGGTATCTGAAGGTTGTTAGGGTGTCTCAACATCACCCTATTCTCCCCAATACAGAGAGATGTAGTCTCTATGACAGAATTCTGGTCCCACTATAATCATACTTTACAAAACCCAATGTCTTTTGTCTAGAACCAGAACATTTGAAAGTTATATTCAATTGCCCTTAGACTTACTCCAACCTTCAAGTTATCATCTGTATGATTAGAGTGCACACTGCTATATTCCAAAAGTATAGCTCCTCTCACATTTCACAGAAACTGACTGCTTTCAGGCTGTATAGTTTTGTGACTAACCTTCCACCATCTTGGGTTGCACACCAAAACACCGTCACTGTCAAGTGCTGCTAACCCAAAACCGTTTGCAATGATAATATTTGTGGGCCAATCTCATATGCCACTTTATTATTTTGTATGGCTATCCCAAAAATCAATCATAACAATCATTCCTCTTTTTTTACCTAACTTGAGACTGAAATCACTTTGCCCATACTCAACAGAATTTTATGCCACTTGCAACGATTTATTAGTGGAGTCACAACATGATTCAAAACTTTGGGTAGTATCCCCAAACTCTTTGCCCAAAATTGGCACTTACTGTGCCCCTCAATGCACTCATCACCAATCCATTCACCTCGACCCCTTCTGATTATGGGACTAACCACTTATGTAAATTGTCCCTGGAAATTCCTTTGCTTTTGTCTTTGAAATCCCGTATTCAGTCATGACTCACTTCACAGCACACACAGCACATCTGCACAACACAGCACGCACACCACAGCACGCAATTCCCACCCATCCTGTCACGGTCCCAGCATTGGTTCAGGCGTCCTCACACTCCCCAAATCCCACAGTAGTTTGGCCTTTAATTTAGTCGCAGTACTTTGGCAGAATACAAGGCCCAATGCCGCGGACCACGGCCTTTCAATCAAAATCCATCAAATTCTAGTAAACCAATCAACAACCCTTTCATTGGACAGTAAAGGCGTCCCCCCTGTCTCACAGGTCACCGGTCTGCCGTGTACGGCAACCCGGTCCGACGTAGCCCCCCACCTCCCTCTGCCAGTCCGACTGGCACTCAGCGGAGTTGCTGGGTCGCTTGCAGACCTTCTGGCTTGGTGGGAACCTGGCGCACTGCCCGGGAACGGCTCCCCCTCGGTCGCTCCGGCTGCAGAGTCACTCCACCGGCGTTGGCCTTGTTGTAGACCGCCCATGCTACTTTTCTTGACGATCCATCGGCGCAAGCCGCGCTCGCCCAGCTGCGCCTTGCGGCATCCACTTTTTCCTGTCACGAATGGAGCCCAGCGCCTTGCCTAGAAATGGCTCCATTCGGGCACATCGATTGTGCCATTGCTCTGCTGACATGGGCCACGCGCGTGGCCGGCAATTCTGTGCATCTCCGAGCTCTGCTGGCGCAGGCCACGTTCGTGTGGCAGGGCCGCGCCGCATTGTAGATCCGGGCTTGGATAGAGCCCGCCGGTGCCCAGCTTCGGGTCCCCTCGGTCGCACCGGCCACGACATTGCTTCGCCAGTGTGGGCCTTGATGGAGTCGGCCCACACCTCGCCTTTGAAAGCTCAATTGGCACAGGCCATCGTCAAATGGCCGCGCCGCGCCGCGTTGTTGCACCGGGCTCGGATGGAGCCCGCCGGTGCCTGGCTTCAGTTCCTCTTGGTCGCACCAACCGCGACGCTGCTCTGCCGGTGTGGGCCTTGTTGGAGACGGTCCACACCTCGCTTTTCAACGTTCCATTGGCGCAGACCATTGTCAAATGGTCGCGCAGCTCCGCATTGTTTCATCCAGCTTGGATAGAGCCCGGCGTCTAGCTTCGAAGCTACTCCATGCCTCTCTTTTTCCTCCCCACCATAGCCTCCAATCTGTGCATCACTTTGCAAATCCAACGGCCTTCGTTTGGCCGTTTTCACCAGCGTTTTGCCCTCCGGAATCCGCCCAATTCCACCATCGCCAGCGGTTGGACGTGGACGGTTGCGCCTTCCAAGGCGCTGCTCCCCTCGACTCCACTCCTCCGGAGTTGCAGCGCCGATTCTTGGCTCCCTGCCATATTGCCCCATTGGGCATCCTGTGGCTGCTCCTTGGGACTTGCTCCCCTCGTTCGATGAAGCTGCATGGCCGCCAAACAGCGGGCCATGCCCACGGGTCGCCGAAAATGCACTTTTCGTGCATTCGCACCTCCATCCGCCTTACTCGCTCCTTGCTGGCTTCATGGCCACCCTCCAGTGTTGGGGATCCTCCTTGCAATGGGCCGCAACGTTCCCCCATGGTCCGCACATTGTCTCTTCCGATTAAGCTGGTTGCCCAGCCATTGGGCACCGTTGTCCTCCACCGAATAATGCGCCTCCTCCGCACCATCTCGCAGCTCGCTGCTCCGTTGTTTGCGGTCAAAAAGAGCTCCTCCTCCATGCAGCCATTTCCATGGCCTCTTGGGGCCGTTCGCTCTCATGCTCTTGTGGCAAGTCAAGCCATCATCGGCGCAATTCCCTTCACAGTGGGGCTGCACCTATGCGTCATCCTCCGGGATCCAAAGACGAAAATAAATATGCCCCACTTCTTGGGCGGTGTTGCGCACCCTATTGGGTGCGCCCCAGGACCTGCCCACGAGGGGCACGCGGAGAGCGAGCGGGGAACTCGGAAAGAATGTTACAATTGGAAGCGTGAACCACATATATAATTAGGTGTTTGTTTACCACAAATGGCAGCTAATCAAATTATAGACACACTACTCCCCTAGTGTATCTAGTAAACCCAAATCTCACCCCAATATCGCAGTACAACAAAATGAAGTGAAATCACCAGTATAACTGGATCCACCAGAATTCACAACATCACTTCCCCCTATAAGGAAGTGGCTGTCCCAAGACACGGAGCAAGTGAAGTAAAGAAAAACCCAACGAAACCCCTGATATACAAAGGCCAAACAGAAACAAGGCCCCCCAGCACCAACAATGTGCTCATGTACGGCCGGTACGGTGGCTCAGTTGCAACCTGTATATCCAAGTCCGGTTCAGCGCGCCGAACGCGATTACCCCCGAGACGTAAGACCCCATCACCACCATCCCACCGCATCAACGACCGGCACTCGGAACTCCCCGGCGACACCATCACTTGTTCTGTTTTCCTTTTGTTTTCCGGGACCGCTTTGGCTCAGATGCAGCGACCCAGCGCAGGTAATCCTCTAGGAGGGAGGAAGCATTACGGAGATGCGATTCAGGCTCCCAGGAAGCCTCAGTCACTGGATGACCTTTCCAGAGGACCTGATAGAGGCGCCGGGCTCCTGTGCCCTTATGCCTCAGAATCGCCTCCACCTCATACTCCTCCTCTCCGTCAACCAATATCGGGGGAGGTGGCTTCTCCACCCATGCGAACCTCTCTGAACGGACATGTCTCCGCAAGTTGGAGACATGGAAGACTGGATGAATCTTCCAACCTGAGGGAAGACGCAACTCGTAAGCCACTGAAGAAATCACTCTGACTACCGGAAAGGGACCGACCCAGCGTCGTCTGATTTTTGACGGAAGATGCTGGTCGATACTCAAATTCCGCGTTGCCAGTAATACCTCATCACCAACCTCATAACTCTCATCCCTACGCGACTTATTCGCCTGATACTGAGCACGGCGTTGCGCGTGGGCAAGGTTGGCTTGTGCTTCCTCCAGGGCAGTCTTCATCCGTTCCACCATCTGTTGTACAGCTTCTACTCGGGAGGTTCCATGTCCTTGTAATATCGATGTAGGCAAAATTGGATGGTCTCCCGAGTTAAGGAAAAATGGTGAATAACCCGTGGCCACATTTTCAGCGTTGTTCGCGGCGAATTCCGCTAACGGCAATTGCCTCACCCAGTGTTGTGGATCTCGTTCAACATACGGTCGTAGGAAGTTTTCCAGCGTTTGTATGGCTCTCTCACTCTGGCCATCCGTCTGAGGATGAAACGCTGTACTGAACCGGAGATCAGTGCCCAGTAGGTCAAACAGACCTTTCCAGAATTTACTGGTAAATCTCGGATCTCGGTCAGATATGATAACCTCCGGTAGACCGTGTAGACGGAAAACATGGTCAACAAACAACCGGGCATATTCCATGGCTGTTACTTCTTTTCTGCATGGGGCAAAGTGAACCATTTTGGTGTAACGGTCCACAAATACTGCTATAGCAGTATAGCCGTCCGATTCTGGTAAGTCAGTGACCAGATCGGTTGTCACCTGAGCCCATTTCCTTGAGGGAATTTTCAAGGGCTGCAGAAAACCGGCTTTGACCCTGTTATCCGACTTCATCTGCTAACATGTCGGACAACTCCTGACGTATGAAGTAACATCTCCTCTGAGTCCATGCCAATGGAATTGCTTGTCCACTTGTTCCAAAGTCCTGCGTATGCCCACGTGTCCAGCAGTGGGACTATCGTGGCATTCCCTCAATATGTTCTGATGCAAGGACACGGGTACAACGATCTTCACTTGACCATGCTTCTTTATCCCGATCAATCCACTGGGTATCAACAAGTAGTCATCCGCTCTTTGACTTTGCTGTAAAGTGCTCAACACTGTCCCCAGACGTGGATCTGCCTCATATACTGTGATCCATCTGTGGCACTCCTCCTGATCCATCTCCATGTGAGCTGTCACGGTAAAGAGGGAACCGGTATTCTCTGTCTCGTGTTCTGCCGGTTCCACTATACTCCTCTGACTCCTACTCAGAGCATCGGCGATAATGTTTGCTTTCCCAGGATGGTACTTGATCATGGGATTGATTGACTGAAACAACCCCAATTGTATCCACCTGGTCTGCACCCGGGTAAGCACTGGCTGGTCTATAATGCGGTTTAACATTTGGTGGTCTGTCAGAATGACCACCCCGCCAGGACAGCCCTCCACATAATGTCGCCAGCTCTGTAAGCAGTACGCCATTGCGGCCAGTTCGCATTCATAAGCCAAATATCTCTGCTCCGTCGGCTTGAGTCGTCTACTCAGAAACGCGACTGGTCTCAAACCATCTCCCTGATCCTGTAACAATGCTCCTCCCGCACCCGTGCCTCAGGCATCAGTGAAAATCATATACGGGAGTTTAGGATCTGGGAAAATCAAAATTGGCGCACGACAGAAAGCCTTTTTCATGGCAGCAAACGCATTTTTCTGATATGGGCCCCATTGCCATGCCATCTCCTTCTTTGTGAGATCAGTCATAGGCCCGGCAATGTCACTGTAATTCCGAATGTACCTCCGGTAATAATTCGTGAACCCCAAGAACGAACGAACGTCTGTTACGTTCTGGGGTATGGCCCAATCGCGTATTGCCTGCAGTTTGACCTCTGTCGGGGTCAGTCCTCCACCACATATCTGGTGTCTGAGGAACTCCACTGAGTCCTTGACAAACTCACATTTTGAAGCTTTTGCAAAGAGTCGATGTTCCCGCAATTTCTACAGTACTTGGCGCACGTGTTCAGTATGCTGGTCTAACGTGGCAAAATATATCAAAATATCATCCAAGAAAACAAGGATGAATCGGTCAAGATACTCTTCTAGGAGATCGTTCATCATGTTCATAAACTATGCTGGGGCATTGGTAACACTGAAGGGCATCACCAAATACTCGAATAGACCCCAACGAGTTTTGAATACCGTCTTCTGAACGTCTCCTTCTCGCACCGGTATCTGCCAGTAACCAGATTTCAAATCGATTTTACTGAACACTTTTGAACCGCCAAGACGATCAAATAACTCCTCTAGTAACGGGAGGGGATATTGATTCCGGATCGTCTTTTTGTTCAGCCAGCAGTAATCCACACAAAACCGCAAGCTTCCATCCTTTTTAGGAACGAATAGGACGGGTGCGCCGTATGGGGATTCGGAAGGACGAATAAACTTATGCTCGAGCAGCATTTCGATCCGCTTCTTCGCCTCTGCCAACTCGAGCGGGCTCAGTTTATATAGGGGCCGATGGACTGGAGGGACGTCATCCTCCAAATCTATCTTAAACTGGTGCCCCTTTCGTACAGGTGGAAGCCCAACTGGTAATTCATCCGGAAAGACGTCGGAATACTCCTTGAGAATTCCCTTCAACTGATCAGGGAGATCCTCTCGCTGTAATTGCAATGAGTATAAGTCCGATTGGGTCTTCCCCTCACGTTCGTCCACTGGTTCCGTCACCTTCCAAATCATCCCTATAAAAGCCCGTGTTTGAGGCTTTTTCCTCAGTAATTGACTCATTTGTTTAGCACTGATCATGGTCACCAATTCCTCTGATGGTACCCTTTTCTGTGTGGCAAGGGGTAGTTCAATCCACTTTTGTCCTTGCTCGACAGTTACTACCCCGCGAGTCCAATCAATGTGGGGATTCTCCTTCTGTAACCAGGGGATACCCAAAATCATAGGCTTTTGCAGACCAAGGAATTCTTTCGCCTGGACTGTTCTCCGATATCCACCACATTTGAATAGCAACTGGACTTTGCCCTCTGTCTGGGTTTTGGTACCATCAGCCATGGTCAGCGTATCAGGAAGGGGATCCTCCTCCACTTTCACCTT